>JARQOC010000002.1:56226837-56444337 GCA_033576535.1 Allobates femoralis | reverse complement strand
GATAGATACATATAGATATACATATAGATAGATAGATAGATAGATAGATAGATAGATAGATAGATAGATAGATATGGATAGATAGATAGGCGAGTCGTTGAAGCCGCTGTCACTCCGGCACGTAGGTCCATTGCGAGTTTCATGGGCCGGCGACGACCGACGACAGCCGAGCGCCGTGGCCGAAAATCGAACCAAGGGCCCGGCCATGCATCGCTCGAAACACCGCAATGTATGTCTATGGGAAGTGAGGCGCTATTCTCATTGGTCGCTGTGTGCTGGCGGCGACCAATGAGAATAGCGCCTCACTTCCCATAGAGATATAATGGACGACTTTGAGTTTCAAATTTACCGCTGAAAGTGAGGCGCTATTCTCATTGGTCGGCGCCAGCACACAGCGACCAATGAGAATAGTGCCTCACTTCCCATTGAGATATAATGGACGACTTTGAGTTTCAAATTTACCACTGAAAGTGAGGCGGTATTCTCATTGGTCGCCGCCAGTACACAGCGACCAATGAGAATAGCGCCTCACTTCCCATAGAGATATAATGGAGGACTTTGAGTTTCAAATTTCCCGCTTAAGTGAGGCGCTATGCTGATTGGTCGCTGTGTGCTGCGGCGACCAATCAGCATAGCGCCTCACTTCCCATAGAGATACATAGCGGTGTTTCGAGGAATTTATGGCCGGGCCCTTGGTTCTATTTTCGGCCACGGCGCTCGGCTCTTGTCGGCTTCGCGGCCATTGCTCGTGCCCCTGCAACGGCTCGCAATGGTTGCCTCGCGGCCATTGCTCGCGGGCAATGCTTCGTGGGTCGCGTGGCTGCTGAGCAGCCACGTCCACGACGACAGAAGTGGAGCCGAAACTTACGGAAGTGCGTTAGGGGAATTATATATTAGATATATACGAACAAGTTCTGTCAGTCACAGTATGTCAACTACATACATATTCTAGAATATCCAAGGTCCTGTAGGCATTTACATTAGATCTATGGCGGTGCGCTGCCCATAGATCTAATGTAAATGCCTACAGGACCCTGGACAGCGGCAGATACTATACGTACATTACATACAGTATCTGCGCAACTGTCAGGGGAGCCGCGGCTTCATTGATAAAATTGTACAAAGCCGACAATAGCCGGCTTACTGTAAATGGTTTATTAATCCATGACATGCCCACAGGAGTGGCCAGCATTTCTCTAGGGGGGGTGGGCACCCCCTAGAGACATGTTGCATACAACTAATATTAATATTTAATGTTTTATTACACAGTTAACCCTTTGTTCATCCCTGTGGCAGCAGGGATGAACAAAGCATACGGTAACCGGATTTCTCCGGATTACACATCCGGAGCAATCCGGTTACCGCATTGCAGTTTACTACACACATTTTGCCAGCAAAATATGTGTGATAGCAATTGCGGTTGCCGCATCCAAATCTGGATGTGGCAACCGCAATTGCAAGTCCAAATGTGACCCCAGCCTTAGTGCGGATCTGCTGTGGATCCGCATCAAATACGCAATGTAATATGCATCGTGTGAACGAGTCCTTGTAATGGTTGTGTCTGACATAACCCTACAGGTGAGCATCACCTTGTCTTCAAACTCTAATGGAGTGTGTTCAGATTAAACCCTATTGCGCTTTCTTGTCCACATTTTCTTCCAGAATGGTAGAGTTGGAAGGAACCTCCTGGGTCACCTAGTCCTTTTTTTTTTTTTCTTTTCAAAATTCTTTTTATTATTTTTTGCAAGAAAGAAAATAGTAGCATTTATACAAGATGAATGGTACAAGATAAACAAAGTAAATAGTACTACATGAATAGAGTGAAAGAGTTCAATTTCAAGAGAACACAGGATACAATGTCTTTGTTATATACAGTACTATAACCAGAAAAAAGGAAATTTAACAGCCAATGAGTCTTGAGAGTGTTTAAACATAGGGTACTGTTTGCTTTGGCAATGAGTGCATATCTTTGCATTGTAGCTACTCCATTCATAGAGATCTATCAGACCTAACATACGATATTAATATTTAGAAGAAAGCTAAGTTATGCAAGTAAAGCAGGTCCGAAGAGAAGCAGAGAGAAAGAATAGAAAGTGGGGTAGGAGGTGAAGGGGGAAAGAGGGGAAGGGTGTAACCGGCACTGTTATTTGATATAGTAAGTATGTTCCAGTAATTTTCTATTTTACTTTGTTAATATAAGACAACCATGGTCTCCAAGTAAGTAGGTTGGTTGGTGTGGTATTATTCACTGATGCCACTATCTCAGCCACGTGGTATAAAGAATGGATTTTCTCCTTCAGTTGAGTCAACGTGGGAATGTCATGTGTTTTCCAGTATAAAGGTATTAAAAGCTTTGCTGCACTGAGTATTTGTTGTGCTAAGGTTGAGGATATTTTGTGATTGGGCCATATCGGGAAGTGCAGTAAGGCTTCTTCTGGTCTCAGTTGAGTTGGTCTGACAATAATTGTCTCAATGAGGTTCTCCACTTGCTTCCAAAACTTCACTAGTGTCGGGCAGCTCCACCACATATGTATGTAAGTGGCTTCCAAAGCTCCACATCTCCAGCATTCAGAAGGGTATTTAGTATCCCACATCTGAATTTGGTCTGGAGTATAATACCATCTGGTGATTACCTTATAGGAGGATTCCTGAGCTCTCACGCACTGAGTCGGACCATGTGAGTGGTTATAAATATAGTGAATCTGTGAGTGCGTAAATTTATAACCCAGGTCCTTTTCCCAGTGTGCTATATATGCTCTTTTGAGGTTGGTTTCGGTAATCAATAATGATTGGTAGATTTTGGAAAATATTTGTTTAGGTTTTGCCACTGCAGCACAAAGCTTCTCAAACTCAGTCAATCCTCTAGCAAGGTCAGATTTCTTTAGAAGCGGGTGGAGAATGTGTCTAAGTGCATTGTATTGTAAAAAGTTTAAGTTAGATAGTCCAGGTATCGTTTGTAAGTCAGTGAGGGACCTAATGACTCCATCATGATGTAATTGGTCCACTGGGCAAGGATACTGTCTGTCATGTGTTTTCGCATATGTATTTCGTAATGTCTCTTGGTGTGCAAGTAGATCATTAATATTGGCCAATGGGGTTAGTGGTGGCATCAAAGCATTTTCAACTTGTTTCCATATCTTTAGTGTGGACTTGGTGAAAGGATTTGGTATGGTTACATTTTGTTTAATATTGGAATGTACGAGGAAGAGTGACCTGAGACTATATGGTGCCATGGCGTTTTCAACTTTCAGCCATTGTTTGTCTCTATTTCCTCTTATTATGTCTATTATTCTAGAGAGTTGTGCTGCTCTATAATATAGTTTAATATCTGGGGCCCCCATGCCACCAAGACGTCTTGGGAGTGATAACGTACGTTGTGATATGCGCGGCTTTCTACTTTTCCATATGTATTTATTAAAGAGTGTGTTTACTTTGGCAAGGTGGCTAGTCGGGATTACTATTGGCAACATTTGGAAGAGATAGTTGAATTTAGGTAATATCAAACTTTTTAGCATATTCTTCCTCCCCATCCAGGAGAGATATGAGTCTCTCCAATTTTGTATTAGTGTTGTCGTAGCAGTAAGTAGTGGTAGGACATTTAATGCAAATAAGTCACGGTGGTTCCTACTTATTTTCACACCCAGGTAAGTGATATATTGTTTGGGCCACGAGAGGGGATACAGAGTTTTTAGTTTTTGAAGAATTAGTGGTTTGATCTGTATCCCTAAGGCTTCAGATTTAGATATATTTATTTTAAAATTGGACAGTCTGCCATATTGGTCCACAAGTTCCATGAAAGCACAGAGTCCTCTCTCGGGGTTTGTAAGGAATATTAATAGGTCATCCGCGAATGCAGCAGTTTTAAATTGCTCACCATCTATCGCAATGCCCTCTATGTTACAATTATGCTGAATCGCCATCAAGAGAGGTTCCATTGCCATCACAAATAATAATGGAGACAACGGGCAGCCTTGTCTGGTTCCGTTACCTATAGTAAATGGTGGTGTTATAGAATCATTAATCTTTATTCGTGCTGTGGGATGTCGATACATTGCCATGATAGATATGATTAAGGCTGTGGGGATTCTGAATCTCAGTAGGACCTCTTTTAAGAAGGTCCAGTCCACTCTGTCAAACGCCTTCTCCGCGTCTGTTCCTAGAAGGACCAGTGGGAGATTGCGCATTTTCGCATATTGTATTAAATGTAAGATTTTATGTGCGTTATCCTTCCCCTCCCTGCCTCCAACAAAACCTGTTTGATTTGCTGATATCAGATGTGGTAGAAATGTCGCCAACCTGTGAGCAATCATTCCAGCCAATAGTTTTAAGTCTACATTCAATAAAGAGATAGGCCTGTAATTACTACACAGTGTTGGGTCTTTTCCCTCTTTATGTATCAGCGAAATCTTAGCTTCAAGCATCTGGCCAGGTAATGGTTGGCCTGCAAGTGTTGCATTACATAATGTCAGGAGATGTGGAAGGAGCAGGGAGGGAAAAGTTTTATAATATACAGCAGAAAACCCGTCGGGGCCAGGTGCTTTGCCCTTAGTACAGCGTGACAGAGTGGACTGGAGTTCCCGGAGTGTGAAGGGCTGCATCAATGTGTGTTGGTCTGTTTCCGAGAGAGTCGGGAGTTGCAGGTCCTTCAGAAAGTCCTCTGCTTTCCGGCTCCTCTGGCAAACAGTTTCAGCAGAATCGT
Source organism: Allobates femoralis (assembly GCA_033576535.1). Taxonomy (NCBI): domain Eukaryota; kingdom Metazoa; phylum Chordata; class Amphibia; order Anura; family Aromobatidae; genus Allobates; species Allobates femoralis. The sequence continues at coordinate 56,439,638 of JARQOC010000002.1, read as the reverse complement.
TAGGGCGCAGATTGTATAGTTGAGTATAGTAATCAAGAAAAGCTTGCTCAATGTGTTTCTGGTCTTGCGATTCTATTCCATTTTCGTTTTTGATTGAATGTATTTGTGTGCGTAATTGTCGTTTACGTAGGTAAGAGAGCATGAATTTGGAGGCCTTGTCGCCGTGTGCATACATTTTATTTTTCCATTTTTTATAGTGTTTCGCTGATGCTGTGTTGATTAGGTTTTTCAATTGCAATCGTTTAGACGTTAGCTGAGATATTATGTTAGGATCTTGGTGTTTTTTGTGTTGGAGTTCCAAGTCTGCAATCTCATCATATAATTGTTGGGTTTCTGAGTGTCTTCTCTTATTAAGATAAGACGCCACCGAGATCAATTCCCCTCGTATTACAGACTTGTGAGCTTCCCACAAAGATTGTATGGACATATCGGCTGTTTGATTTTCTTTAAAGTATTGTTGGAGTTTTTCTGTAAGGCGTTTTTTCAGGTCAGGGGAGTCTAGTATTGCTTCGTTTATTTGCCAAGATTTTTGCGTTGAGTGGCGTTTAATGGTAGATATTGACGTTAAAACTGCCGAGTGATCTGAGAAGATACTAGCTTTAATCGCGGACGTTTGTATATCGGGTAACATTCTCCTTGACACCAGTATATAGTCTAATCTATGATAAGATTTATGTGGGTTGGAGTAATACGTGTAATCTTTCGTCGATGGATTCATATATCGCCAGGAGTCCACTAATTGCATGGATTGTAAACATGCACGTATTCTGGATAGGTCCTTACCCGAAATGGAGCTCTTTTGTTTAGTGGTGTCTAGGGAAGGCTCTAGTGCAACATTTAGGTCGCCACCTATGATTACTTGCCCTTCTCTGAATCTTTCTACTTTTTTCATTGTGGCTAAAATCCATGTCAGTGTTCTTTTGTTCGGAGCGTAGAGGCTGCCCAGTGTCATTAATGTACCCTGTAGGAGGCCCTTAATCAAAATGTATCTGCCTTGTGGGTCTATCAAAGACTCTCTTAATTGGAATTGTATGTTTTTCTTGAATGCTATTGAGGCCCCTTTTGCTCCGGTTTGGGGTGATGTAGCATGATACCATCTGTCGAATACTGATTTCTCAAAGTTTGGGATTTTGTTTGGTTTGAAGTGAGTTTCTTGGGCAAACAGTACATCGGTCCCTTGTTTCTTAAGGGTATGTAATGTTGGATGTCTGGTGCCGGGTGAGTTAAGTCCGTGTGCATTGAGAGATGTAAAAGTTAATACTTTACCATCAGCCATGGTCTTTAAGGTTACTTGCTCGTTGGTCAGTGCTTTGAGAGATGTTTCTGTCGTGCCTGGTAGGGATAGGATAAGTAGGGTCGGAGGGAGGGAGGGAGGGTGGAAAAGGAGGCAATAGTGTGTTAAAGAGAAAGAAAAAGAAAGGTGAGATAAACATTAATAAAACAAGAAACAATAGTTGTCTAATGTTAACGGTTCTTGTCAACATAAACATCTGAGTTTTGATTCGCCAATCTAGAGGGGGCGGGCCCTCTATTACTATCTAGATATCATAACCGTACACAAAAACGGAACATTAACTATCTTATTTTTTGTTCTTCAAAATTAACATCTCAGGCTCAGCAGGCTTATCAGGTTCAATACCAAGTTAATAGCTATTAGTATCATATTCAAATGGAATAGGGTGAATGTATAGTGGGGCGAAGAAAAAAGGGGGTGAAGGAAAGATGTGTGGGCAAGTAGAGCTCAAGTGAGGCATATGTAGGGGCGGATGTAGTGTTATTAGTCAGTATTGTGGAAATAGGAGTGTAGGGGTGAGGGTGGGTAGAGGGGATGTAGAGGCGTAGGGTGTAAGGAACCGGAAGAGTCTTAATCAGTAATTCTCTGATCAGTTTTCTGAGCTATCAATCAAGCATTGCCCGCTTGAGCCTGTTTTAGTGATATGTATATTCAAACACAACATGTAAAAGATTAACGTTTAAGTATATTCTAGCGATCGCACCAAAATGGCGCGATCAACATCTTTAAATACATTTGTTTCGAGGAGTCTACATTCCACTAATAAATGCGAGGGCATTCCATAAGCAGTTATGGAAGGAGGAGGAAGAGAGATCAAAAAAGTAAGGATAAACTATATTTTCTCAGGTGGCGTCGTCTGGACCCTTCGGCACTGGAGACTTTGCTGTTCTCTTTTTGGAGCGCTGGGATTTTGGAGTCATCACTTGTTGCCAGGGCGGCGGAGTAGAGAACTTCTGTAGTAGCGATGCAGCGTGAAATGCCTCTAAGTCTGGGTAGGATTCTAGGATGATTCCTAGAGAGGCGCATGCTTCCTTTATGTCGGCTGAAGATCTGGCTATGATAGATTTCTCTCCGGCAGTGATGTGAATGCCGAATGGGAAGAGCCAGCGAAATCTGTGGCCTTTAGCTAAAACTGCCTCTGTGAAAGGCTTCAGAAGACGTCTTTTTCTCAGGGTTATTGCCGATAGATCTTGGAATAGCAGGATCTTGGAGTCTGCATAAATGAGGTCTCCAACCTCTCTAGCTCTGCGCATCACTAGATCTTTCTTACGGTAGTCCAAGAACCTGCATAGTACATCCCGAGGGTTGTCCCCAGGTGCTGGTTTGGGGCGGAGCGTACGATGTACTCGGACTAGCTCAATGTCTCGTGAATCTTCCTCTTTCAATACTGACTTGAATATTTCTAGGGTAGCTTTGGCCAAAGCTTCGAATGCCACTGTTTCGGGGAGGCCTTTGATTCGTATATTATTGCGGCGCTCTCTGTTCTCGTGATCTTCTAGTGTGGAATGAACTTGGTGAAGTTGCTGTTCGTGGGTCGCCAGGCAATCTAGTATGGAGTTGGTATGCTGAATTAGTGGTCTCTGGGTGTTTTCTAGGGATTCGATCCTGTAACCTTGGAGGGCTAGGTCTTGTTTAATATCTGCTAAGTCTCGCCCTATAGGTTCCAGAGCTTTAGTCAGTATTCTCTTCAGGAACGATCTAGAGACCACAGAGTCTTTTGTTTTGGTGCTTGTGTCAGATTCGTACTCCATATCTGAGTCCGAGTCGTCGGCATATGAGAGTGTAGAATGTTTACTCATTTTCTGGGTATCTGAAGATTCACTTTGTTTGCGTAAAAATTGATCAACATCTGCCTGTGTGACCGTTTTGGATGTTTTGGGTACAGTTTTAGGGGTTTTTGTAGTTGTCTTCCCCATGGTGTGGTTAGGTATTGTGTACGTTGTTAAGCTTTATGTCTGTCAAGCTCCGCGCCCCTTACTGGCTGTCTAGCAACTCAGCATGCTAGTGTGTGAAGTAGGGGCATTGGTGCTAACTTATGACAAGATTTTCTTTGGAGATCCTACTGGAGCATAGGTGGTCACTCCAGATAAAGGGAGAATAAGGCTGGGCCAGGATTATGCCCACAGTCTGGGAGCGATTAAGACCTTAGTTGTTTCAGAAGCTTATTCTCGCCCTCTCATTAATTATGTCTATGGGATTGATTTTTTCTCAATCTCAGTTGGTGACTTGTAGGGATTCTCAGTGTGTGCAGACCTGGGGTTTTAAGTGATTTCCCACAGGAGCAAGATTGTCTCTGTTGTGGGGTAGAGATCTCAGATTGAGGTACCGGACAATCACTTGCGTTGTTAATTGCACAGTGTGTGTAGTGCTCCACACTTGCTTATAATGGCTGCCGGGCTCAGGATGGGGGGGATCACCTTCACTTCCCCCACAGTCTGTGAGCACCGATCGCGATTAGTGATTCCCACGGGACAGGGCCACCCAGTCTCCCGCACCCGTCCGCTCGTCTCGTTACCCTGGAGCCCCGGTGTCACCTGGTGTCAGCGGCGGGGGATCTAGCTGCGGCGGTCTCCGGCTCTTTCGGGCCCCCTCAGCCTGCACGTGTTTCTCCTTCTCTCCGCTCTCACTCCACGCGGTGTAAAGCGCAGCCTCTTCAGTCGCGCCGGGTAGGCAGCCTGGAAGGTAGGGATCCGGCAGCAGACATCCACTTGTGAGAGGCTGGTGGACTGGGATTATCCAAGGTCTCGTGTCCCAGGCCTTGAGGGGTCGGTGTGCTCCGTCTGCGGGCGGGAAACTATGTCCCTCCGGGGCTCAATTTCTTCTGTGATCGCTTCCTGACCGGGTCTGCTGCACAGGGGTGGTGTTTTTGTATGGATTCCTGGTGTCTCCTGTGTAGGATGCCGCGGATCCTAATATCTCCAGCTGGAGCTGTGTTTCATACAGCCTCCTAGGTCCGCGGCCATCTTGGATCTCCGGGTCACCTAGTCCAACTCCTTACTCAATGCAGTATCCACTAAACCATCCCAGACAGATGTCTGTCCAGCCTCTGTGTGAAGACTTCCATTGAAGGGGAACTTCTACATTACAAATGGATACATCAACTGCACCACCAAAAATAAGGTGTAAAATAAAGGGAATATAGGCTAGGGTCATACTCAGTGCTGCCCCTGCGGCAGCCGGATTGCGTTACAACAGAGCTCAGCCTGCTGTAACTGCCAGCGGTAACGTCGGGAAGTTCGGGCGAACGCAGCTGCCTGGACTGCGGTAATCCTGCAGGCAACGTTTTTCTTTGCGCTCAGGATTACCGTAGTCCAGGCAGCTTTGTGTGTGCCCAGTAACTATGGTACACATCGGGTAACTAAGGGCTGCGTTCGCCCGAAGTTCCCGACATTACCGCTGGCGGTTACAGCAGGCTGAGCTCTGATGTAACGCAATCCGGCTGCCACAGGGGCAGCACTGAGTGTGTCCCTAGCCTAAGAGGATCTCCATTTTGGTGCTATCCAGAGAATTGACTCAGGGAATCTAAACTTCTTCCCAAATGCTGAATGTTGTATCATTTGTTGCAATCGGCCATCATTCACCCTGCATGAACCAATATATTTATTACTCACAATAAAATCCCAAAACCCATCACAGGCAGTTCCCCTATGTTCCAACAAGCCGGGTAATCTGAAAATTGGAACTGGAAACCGCACGTTTCTGTTCATGACATTCGTCATTCTGCATTTTTCATAACATTCATCCCTATGATGGGTAATATTTGAGCACATGAATATATCTCTCCTTCCATGTAGGTTATTTCAGATACCAACACCTGGGTATAGCGTCTGAATAAACAGCATCACATTAACTCCTGTGGCTGCAGATGTCGCATTCAGCAGATCCAAGTCAAATCCACTTATGATTTGAGCTCAGTTTAGTAGCAGAGATTATTCAGTTGGTTTTGGGGGATGGAGGACAGTACAGGCGCAGTCATTGCCTTTTTTAATAACACATAGATAGAATAAATCTCGTTCCTGCAGATGAACATTTGCAGCCTCCCGTAGACAGCTGTAGGGTGGCAATGCAAATCGCCTCTATTCTTCCACCTCGACTGCAGCGCTCTCCCATGACTTCATAAAGAATGAGAAGTGATGATAATGCACTTTGTAGAGATGCAATTACTTTAAGTATATATTGGGAAGGAAAGATGCAAGCTAATCTTGTTACTCGCCATTTAACGACCAGTGTATTAATCATAGCCATTATACCTTAATGACTGCTGTTTACTGCATTCTGTTTTTTTTTTAAGTCTTCTGCTATTTATATGAACGATTGCTAATCCTTTTACTTCTGGATTACGAAACTCTACGCAGTCGCTTTATAATGCAGTGTTTCCCAAACAAGACACATCATTGTTACTGTCTTACATTTGGACAGAGCCTATTTTAATGCAGACATGTACTGTAGCGCCTTCATACAGAGTTCTGGTCATAAGGCATTGCTCCCACCCAGAAGTAACCGGAAAAATGCACCAGCTTCCAGTAGAAATTTGCAATTGAATTTATTCAATTATTCTTCCAGTTTCCATATATAACACAGACAGAAACAGTCAACTTGTGGATGACATGGCAGGAAGTGGTTGCACAAGGCAACGTGTTTCAGACTGAGTCCTTTGTCAAGACTGGAGGAATGAATGGAGGCAAGGGCTAAATAGGCTGAATAAAGGGGAGGAGACGTGCTAGGTAGGGATGCGCGAGTATAATCGTTACTATTCGGTACTCGACGAATAGTAACGATATTCGGGCTACTCACTACTCCGTGAGTTTCTTGGGACTCGTTAGGAGTAGCGAGTAGTCCATTAACTTTCACAGTGTATCTATATACTCTGCGAAAGTGGAATCAAAGTGAATAAAAGTTGTTAAAAATAAAAAAATATCATACTCACCCATCCGACCGCTGCATCGGGGACCCGAAAAGAAGACATCCTATATATGACTAGGACCTGTCAGTCTGTTAGCCAATCAGATGGCTGGTAGCGATCTGGCCAACCACATGATCGCTACCAGCCACCTGATTGGCCAGATTGCCAAGTCTTGAACGTGCATCAATGACCTGGCAATCTGGCCAATCAGGGGGCTGGTAGTGATCATGTGGTTTGTGACGTCAGGCCATCTGATTTGCCAGATCGCTACCAGCTGTTTGATTGGCTATCAGACTGACAGGTCCTAGCCGTACATGGGATGTCTTCTTTTCGGGTCCCCGATGCAGCTGTCGGATGGGTGAGTATGATATTTTTTTATTTTAAACAACTTTTATTCACTTTTATTCCATTTTCACAGTATATATAGATACACTGCGGAAGTACTCGGTTCTACATTCACTTTCATTGGACTCGCTATACTCGCAACGAGTACCGAGTATCGGGACCTACTCGTTACGAGTATAGCGAGTCCAAATATTGCAGTACTTGCGCATCCCTACTGCTAGGCATTATCGCAGGTGTGATAATTAGGATTGCCTTGTGAAGCACTGCCTCCATGCAGAGCTCTTACTATAATGTCCAATGCATGTAATACAAAAGGTGCAACCAAAGGAAAAACTTACAAAATTCATATGAAATATATGTATAAGAAAAAGGGGAAGGAATAAAGCAAATATATCATGAATCATGTAAAAACGTGATGCAAGGAGAAAAAAGATAATGGTTATAAGTAAAATCACATATGAAAAAACTGAAAAAATAAAAAAAATATACATGGTTAACTTACAAGTACAATAAAGTTAGTAATTAAAATAAGCGCTGAAATTCATGCAGCTGATATGGAAATGATAATACTTGTTGTCAAGTAAAGAATATTTTTTTCAGAATTACAAACTGTTTCAAAAATTAAAATTAAGGTTTTTTTTTATTAACAACAATTTTAATAGTGAAACATGACATCACGTTTTAGGTTTAAACCATCAGGGTATCTGGTGCCAAGTAACACAATCCAGTATGTTTCTCTAGTTAACAGTTGGTGCTTGATATCGCCACCTCGGGCTGAAAGAGTTAATTTCTCTAAACCAAAGGTTTGCTTGCTAGCAATGTTGAAATTATGTTGGAAAATGAAATGTTTACAGGCAACTGACATATTACTATTGGCGTTTAGTGTAGGATTGTAATTAATTATGTATCGAATGTGTTCATTGATACAGATTTTTACTTTGCTAATTGTGCATCCGATGTAACGAAGATCACATAAAGTAAGTCTGATGCAATATACTAGATTTTTAGTATTGCAGTTAATAAAACTGTGGATTGCATATGAGTGAGAATGGGAGACATTCCAAAAGGAAGTACATCTATGCGCCAAAGTGCAGGTGCGGCAGCGGTATGCGCCGCACTTGAAAAAGCCTTTTTGCCCTAGTTAATTTAGAGAACAAGTCACAAATTAAAAATCTGTATCAATGAACACGTTCGAGACATAATTAATTACATATGAATTTTATAATGTTTTCCTTTGGTTGCATCTTTTGAATTACACATGCATTGGACATTATTGTAAGAGGTTTGCATGGAGGCCGTGCTTCACTAGGCAATCCTAATTATCACACCTGCGATAATGCCTAACAGGTCTCCTCCCCTATATTCAGCCTATTAAGCAGTTGCCTCCATTCACACCTCCAGGCTTAACAAAGGACTCAGTCCGAAACATGTTGCCTTGCGCAACCACTTCCTGCCATGTCATCCACATGTTGGCTGTTTCTGTCTGTGCTGTATATGGAAACTGGAAGAATAATTGAATAAATTCAACTGTAAATTTCTGCTGGAAGCTGGTCCACTTTTCCTATTACTTCTATGCACAGGCGGTTCCAGAAAACTGGACCGCGCATGCCAACAACTACGTGGTGAGCTGGTTATTTTCTTTCTTCATAGCTACCACCTATCCCAAATTCAAAGGGATGGTCCCAATTGTAGGGCTCAGTCCCACTGTCCCAATTGGAGGGCTCTGTCCCACTGTCCCAATTGGAGGGATCAGTCCCACTGTTCCACTTGGATGGCTCAGTCCCTCTGTCCCGATTGGCGGGTTTAGTCCCACTGTTCCACTTGGAGGGCTCAGTCCCTCTGTCCTAATTGGCGGGCTGAGTCCCACTGTCCCAATTGATGTCTCAGTCCCATTGTCCCAATCTGAGCGCTCAGTCCCACTTTCCCAATTAGAATAAGTGGAACCCACTCAGGAGTTTAAAGTTTCACAGAATTTTACACTGTATTATTTATAAAAGACACATACACATACATATAAACATAGTACAAAAGAAGTTAGGTGGGGAATCTGAGGTTGGTACCATGCTCAGGTTGTAACACCAGGGTATAAGGTGGAATCAGTTTGTAAATATTATATATAGTGCAAGGGGTGTACACCCCTTGAAAAAGCGTTGTGAAACATACGTTGGTATAGAGGTCACCACAGGTCAGGACATCTGGGCAGGGTGTGAATTTGGCAAGCAGCCACCTTGGACACATTGGTGAGTTATTTTGAGGAGTGATGTGTGCACTTTTATGTGATTATTGACAATTCCCTTTAGCCAAGTGTGGGCTGGTGCACTATATGTAATATTTACAATCTGATTCCACCTTATACCCTGGTGTTACAACCTGAGTGAGGTACGAACCTTAGGGATACGTCACACCTGGCGACATCGGCGATGATTTTTTTAGGCGACGTTCGGGCGTGGGCTATCACCGCCGACGTCACCAATGCGTTGCCCAATGTAAATACCTGAGGGCGACGCATTTGTGTGGTCGCCTGGTTTCACAGCAGTGCTGTGAAACCAGACGGCCACTCTGGGGGATATATACACATCGCCCCATGTAAACAACCGATGGCAATCTGACAGGCAATGGGAGCCGTAGGCTCCCATTGTACTGCATTTGTTTCAACCAGAGCTGGGGTGCATGAGGTACTCGGTCACCGGGGCTTCTGTGTGGGATGTCTCGGATGGTCGGTATCCCCGGTGCCGTGCCCTGGCGAACAATTATACCAGGTGTTGATGGTAAAACGGTGGGGGTAAAAGGGGTTATTTACAGGGGAACGTGACGCCACCTGTAGAGTCCGGTAAGGTGGTACCGGCGCTGCCAGCCGGCCACTGAGGTGATGGAGGGGGCAGCAGTGTGTGGTACAGCTCCCCACAGGTGGAGCTTTACCTCAGGGCAGCTATGGTGGTGGTGAGATGGTGAGGGAGGACAGTGATGGTAATGGTGGTGCAGTTCTTACCCCTCTGCTGTTGATGTTGATGATGTTAAGTCCTTTGAGCTGCGGCAGGAAGAATAACAGAAACCAGTTCTTGTTTAACTTTACTTTACTCGGTACCGGATGATGGCATAACAATACACGGTACAGTTTGGTTTAGGGTGTTGTTACCAACTCAGGATTTCTCTTAAGGAGTCTTTAGATGTTCTCTCTCTGTCTTTCAGGGTTTCTATTCTCTTTCCAGATCTTTCCGTCTTTCCCACCTTTGAAGAGCTCCCCCGCCAGTCCTACGGTCTGTTTCTAGGAGATAAGGTCTGTCCACTACCCGGTCTGGACAGGGCAACCCAAGACTACAAAGTTCCCTTCCAGCACCGCCGTAAATGTCTGTCCCTTTTTATTTCTCTTAGTGTCCTGAACCGGTTTTCAGTCTTGAGGGGAGAGGTACCTTGTGGCGCTGTCAGCAACCCGGTCCTGTTGGGCCTGCAGCTCGTCGGCTTCGCAGTCAGGGCTGAACTCCTGGCTGCCTCGGTTGTCCGTGTCACCTGTGTACCCTCAACATGACCAGCTGGCTCCTACCAGTTCTGGTCCGTTGCCATCTGTCCTGGGCCCCCTCATAAAGATGGGGTACCCTCCACTCAGCTGAGCTGCCAGGCGTGACCACTCTGTCTGCCTTCCCAAGCCGTCTCAGGTAAATTCTTAACTGTCACTCTACTCTATCCTAAGCTCCGCCCACCACCTGTGGAACCTACTATATTACAGTTCCCCCTACACTAAGTGGTGCGGTCCTAAGTGAGTGCTAAAGATAGACTCCATAAGATTTAAATCCTAACCTAGCAACTTACAAAGAAAAACACATTTTATATTCAAGTGTAATACCATTCTGTGGCGCATACCCGCAGGGGCGCCACACATTGCCGCTGAGGTTTTTAGACACCCCAGCGGCGATCGCCTGTCAGATCGTCGGGTTCGTCGCCGGAGGTGTCGCCGCATGTAAACATGCAGTGGCGATGCTGGCGGGGCGCCAAAAACGTGCGCGCCCCCACCAGTCGCCGCCAACATCTCCGGCGACGTCACCTGATGTGACGTGGCCCTTAGATTCCACACCTAACTTCATTTGTACTATATTTATGTGTATGTGTCTTTTATAAGTAATAAAGTGTACAATTCTGTGAAACTTTAAACTCCTGAGTGGGTTCCACTTATTCTAATATGTAATTGGAGTGTTTCTTACTTAGTATTGATATAAACTGTCCAATATATAGGTGTATGAGTGATGAATCAATCATGAGGTTGGTATATATATGTTGGTGGTTTTGTTGTTGGAACAAAATACCACGTTCCCAATTGGAGGGCTCAGTCCCACTGTCCCAATTGGAGGGCTTAGTCCCACTGTCCCAATTGGAGGGTTCAGTCCCACTGTCCCAATTGGAGGGCTCAGTCCCAATGTCCCAATTGGAGGGCTCAGTCCCACTGTCCCAATTGGAGGGCTCAGTCCCACTGTCTCAATTTGAGGGCTCAGTCCCACTGTCCCAATTGGAGGGCTCAATCCCACTTTCCCAATTTGAGGGCTTAGTCCCACTGTCCCAATTGGAGGGATCAGTCCTACTGCCCCAATTTTAGGGCTCAGTCTCACTGTCTCAATTTGAGGACTTAGCCCCATTGTTCCAATTGGAGGGCACAGTCTCACTGTCCCAATTGCAGGGCTCAGTCTCACTGCCCCAATTTGAGCGCTCAATCCCACTTTCCTCTTTGGAGGGCTCAGTCCCGCTGTCCCAATTGGAGGGCTCAGTCCTACTGTCCCAATTTTAGGGTTCAGTCCTACTGTCCCAATTTTAGGGCTCAGTCCCACTGTCTCAATTGGAGGGCTCAATCCCACTGTCCCCACAGTCAGAGCTTTTTTCCTGGCTTGATCTCACTAGAGATGAGCGACCATTTTGAAGACCGGGTTCGGGCAGTGCAGACAAACCTTTTTGGCACACTGTTCGTGACCTGAACCTCAATGGAAGTCATTGATTGGCAGTTCAGTGCTCCACCCACATACAGCAACCATAAGTAAAACACTTCCGGGAGCGGGAGGGCATTTTTTCATCAAATTAATTTTGGACACACACTACACCCAAAACCTGTGCTTTTAAGCCCAGTGTGAGCCGATCAAATACTGCACATGACTTGCACTGGGCCAAACACCAACTTTACCCAACCACAGATATGCTCACTCCAGTGCTCTGCAAACAAAAAGTACCCGAACAGGTTTGCTCAACACTGGGAAGTTCGGCGACTGGAACCAAACCTAGAAAGGTTTGCTCATCTCTAGCCCCCGCCTCTACCTGCTGACTCTATAATGCCTCCTCCTAATGGGCGGGGCTGACACCTCTCTACAGTGCATAAATTAAATTTATTGTATTCTAGCCTCTCCAGGTCTCAAACCATGAACTCCTTTGTCCATAGGCAGCTGCTCCACCATTGAGCCTCTGACTACACTGAGAAAGATTGGAGAATTTGGTAATCTTGACCTGTAGCAGACATGGATCCCACAAGCCATAAAACGGAAAAGGCACAAAAAATGAAGCAAAAATGCAATAATCAGGGAAGATCGTTCTTGTGCAGTTTGGTGGAGACATCTGCAGAAAACAATAAACACAATGCTTATGTAATATGTGAACATGGCCTTCCAGATGCAAAATTCCAGATGTCACATAGTGAAGCTGACATAAAGATGGGAACATCCTGGCTTCTACATTTATGAATGAATGAACAATCCTGGGAATCGGCTGAGTGTTCCTCACTCCAAATGGGTGTAGCTTGGGGTGTGTCTACCGACTTGGTGAAAATGTCATAGCTTGTTCCTTTTACTGTTCTTCTACAGTCAGGAGGCATGTCATTAGGGACCATCCAGGGACAGACATCATTGGTGGTACCTGTGCGGCTGCACAGGAGCCCAAGATCTCAGAGGGCTCCTTTCTACCTTCAAAGCAGAAAGAATTGTGCATTATGAGGAGCTCTTGGACTGCAAATGCCCACATATTGTTTTTGCATAAACACCTTTTTCTATCTGGCCCACCAGTGACACTATCAAACTGATTATTGGGTTTACAGATATATTAGGGGTTTCTACCGCTGCCAAGAAGCTGATTTGGGGCAGGAGTCTTTCTTTCCATATTTTATTGCTATACTTGGGCAATATGGGAGATCACAGGTTAGAACTAGTGCCCTTTAGCACCGGTGTCCCACATTGGAATCTGACCAAAGACAACATCTACATGTAAGTTTGTATGTTTTCCCCTTGTTTGTATGCATCTTTTTCTAATACTCTGAATTTCACCCGTATTGATGATTTATCATGGGGATAGGTCATCAATGTGAGAGGAGCAGCATATGGACCAATTATATGTCTGCCTAAGGAAGCCCTAAGAGAGAAGTATGATATAGATTTTACATTGGGGCACAGGAGCTTTGAGTCACACTCTCCATGTTGTCCATTAGTTTCCATCTTCTAGCCTCACCAAAGGCGTACATGACAATTCCATCTTGATGCCCAGTCTCAGGAACAAATTTAAGGAGCAGCCACCATAAGGCCCCTATGCATTGGAGACATACAATTTTCAATCTCTACCATCAAGCAGGACATCTAGCTCTAACTGGTTACATTTATTAATTTATTACTAACTACAAGGGTGTAATGTCCATAGCCTCAGCCCAGGCACCCATTATGGAGCCAAGTAGTTGGGTGGTCTCTGTGCAGCTCTGCACCAGGCTCCCTCCTCCTGTCATTGTGTGAACACCATTGAATAGAATGGTGGATCAGGGAGCCTGTGCCTATGAATCTGAGAATCCATGACTGTAGATGCGATGACGTCACTACATCGTGCCTATAGCGAGGAGCCTCAGTACTCACAGTCCACAGACCGAAACAGAATGCCTGAGAAACAGGGTTAGGTGATTATTTTATTCTTATTGAAATGGTGGGCCATCATACTAAGAGGAGAAGCTGTGGAGGTCATTATACTGAGTGAGCAGCTGAGGCGACCCTTTACTGAGCGAGGAGCTGTTCCTGCAGGCCCTCATACTAAGTGGGGGCAGGTGGAGGCCACAACACAGAATGGTGGACTGGTGGGGCCATAATAGTAAAAGAAGGAGTGGTGGGGGACTGTGAAGGCCTTCACAGTGAGTTTGGGACTGTGAAGTGTCCTCATATTAAGTGATGTGCTGTGGGGTTCTCATTCTGTGAAGAAGGCTGTGGTGGCCTTCATACTGTGTGAGAAGCCCTTAAACTGAGTGGTGGATTCTGGGGGCCATCATACTAACTGGGAAGGTGTGGGGAGCTGTTATACTGTGTGAGGGGCTGTTAGGGACTTCATACTGAATAGGGGACTTTGAGGACCCTCATTCAGTGTGTAGGGGTGTGTGGACTGTCATTCTTTGTGGAGGTCCTTTTAAGTGGTGGACCTCATTCCATGTGGAGGGCTGTTGAAGCTTTCCTTCTGTGTGGAGGGTTGTGGGAACCATCATTCTGTGTGAAGGGTTGTGGGGGTTGTCATTCTATGTGAGGGCCCTGATTCCATGTGGGTAGATGTAGGGCCCTCATTCTGTGTGAGCACAATTAGAACTTTTGCTATGGGGCCTTGTGATTACTATGTATGCCAGTGACTAACTTATCTACCCAGTAGTGAGGAACAGGTTGCCAGCATCAGGGCAAGTATTTTGTGCCTCTACCCTGCTAACACTTCTTGAGTTCTTTTGACAAGTCTGGTATTGAACCCTTTATTCTCAAAGCACATGTACTGCATTGTAAGAACATAATGATGTAACTAAAATATGGAAATGCTCAAATTTCTCTACATTATATTTGTTCAATTTAGAGGAAAAAACGTAATTCATGTGCAGATGTATCAATTTGCCTTACGAGGAAAAATTGTGCACCTCATTAGAATTTGGCACCTGGGAAACTGATCCTGTACTCTCATTTTCAACCCCTCTCATGCTGCATCCCCGCATCTACCAATATCCCCGGGCTTGGTACTGAATGTTTCCTTTGGTAGGTGCAGACCTTTTTGGCTACAGAGCACTTAATTGAATTGCTGCCATATCTATATTGTCAGTGGTGGAAATAATAAGAGTGATTGGTGAAGCGCACAGCTGCCAGCCTTGGCTTAGTTAATGTTACTAAGCTTTTACACTGATTTATAAGACTTCTACCTGAAATATTTTTTGCAGTTAGTCTTAATTTATTAAATTCCTCCTTTCTGTTTTACTTGAGAGGTCATCAATTATTTCAGTCTTTTTAGAGTGATATGAGCTACATTAAAATTAGAGCAACCAGGGCTAATATACAATTAAAATATATAATGCAGCTTGAAGATACATTACAGACATTTATATGTAAATCTTGGTTGTTTAACTCAATGTTTAAAGAGAATCTGTTAGCAGGCTTTTTCTACCTAAGGCTGCTTTCACATTACGATTTTCGGTCAAAACGGAAACGGATCCCATGTCCCCCTTTGGGAATCAGGGTGCGTTCACACTACGATTTTTAGGGAGCCGATGCTGTCCGATATAAATCGGACAGCATCGGCTCCCTTCTGATGCCTGGAATCGGGTGCCAAATAGGCACCCGATTCCGGCATAAAATCGGCGCCGGAGGCTGAAAAAAAGAAAAAAAAAAAAAGTTTATTCTCACCTGCCCCCGAGCCCCGCTGTCCCCCGCCGTCTTCCGCCATCTTCCTCTAGGTTCCCGGTGGCTTCCGCAGGCTGCCGGTGTCAGCAGAGGTGTACCTCTGCTGTACACAGGACCTGCGGTGATGTCACAATCACGTGACCGCGGATTCACCATGGTGAACTCGCGGTCACATGACTGTGACATCACCGCAGGTCCTGTACAGCAGAGGTACACCTCTGCTGACACTGGAGCCTGCGGCAGCCTGCGGGAGCCACCGGGAACCTAAAGGAAGATGGCGGAAGACGGCGGGGGACAGCGGGGGCTCGGGGGCAGGTGAGAATAAACTTTTTTTTTTTTCTTTTTAACCCTTGTGCTCCCAGGAGCAGTTTTACTGTACTGAGCTTGCTCAGTACAGTAAAATGGGGTCCGAGGAGACATACATGTTTCCTCGGACCTTTCTCCATAGGGCCCCATGTTAGGGATCGGGTCAGATCGGATGTGCACTAAATGCCATCCGATTTGGTCCGATCCGACTCTGTCAGATTTTGTAATTGGATGAAAAAATCGTTGCAGGCAACGATTTTTTTTTCTCCTGAAAAAAATCGGCCAAAATCGGGCAGAATCGGATCGGACCAAATCGGATGGCATTTAGTGCACATCCGATTCGGTCCGATCCCCATAGGGATCCATAGGATCCAAAAATCGGTCCGATGCTGTCCGATTTTTTTCGGGCAGCATCGGAAATGCAAAAATCGTGGTGTGAAAGCACCCTCAGATCGGATGTACCACTATTGATATCCGATTTTGGCACCATCCGATCCGATTTAATCACGGGCACAAAATCGTAGCCTGCTACGATTTTGTGTCCGTGACTAAAATCGGACAGCATCGGATCAGTGCTGATCCGAGTGCCCACAAAATGTGAGCCTATGGACATCGGATCCGAGTTCACCTCCGATCCGATGTCGACTCCTTGTTCCCTGCCTCTCCCTGTCTCTCCCTGCTCCTGCCTCCTCCATCTTCTTCCCCCCGCTATTCTATTCTGTCCCTCCCGCTATTCTATTCTGTCCCCCCGCTCCTCTATCCTGATCTAATCCTTATCCTGTCCATGTTCTCTTCCCTGTGTGTTAAAAAAAAAAAAACTCCTCCCGGAGGATACATCACCTTGTCACCGGCTCCTAGGATGCGACACCATCGGGGCTGAAGGACCTGTGATGATGTCACAGAGCCAGTCACATGACACGTCAGCTGACCGGCTCTCTGACATCACCACAGGCCCTTCTGCCCCAATGGTGTCGCATCCTTGGAGTTGATGACAAGGTGATGTATCCTCCAGGAGGAGTTTTTTTTTTTTTTAACACACAGGGAAGAGAACAGGGGACGGATAGGGATTAGATCAGGATAGAGGAGACAGAATAGAATAGCAGGGGGACAGAATAGAATAGCGGTGGGAAGAAGATGTAGGAGGCAGGAGCAGGGAGAGACAGGGGACAGCAGGATCCACACGGATCCTGCATAGAATCGGATCGGGTGGCTATTTGCCATCCGATTGCAGGGATCTGTGTGGATCCGTGCCTGTCCGTGGGATCCTCCTTCAAATTCGGATCCCATGGACAGGCACTAAAATCGTAATGTGAAAGCACCCTTATCTGACTGCAACATAATGTAGGCAAAGAGACCCTGAATCCAATTATGTAACACAGATTACAGGCTAAAGTGATTGTGATACAGAGGAGCTGGGATAGCTGCTAGGACTTCGCTGTATTTTCTCTTTCCAGTGCAGGTAAAACAACCCCCACTGCCAACACCCACTGCATGGAGTTACCTTCACTGGCAATCAAAAATAAAGGAGAGACCTATTTTTTTTTTAGTTAAATAAATAACTAAAAAAAAATTACGTGTGTGGGCTTCGCTATATTTTTTATTACCGGCAAAGGTAAACCTGGCACTGGGGGCTGTGATTACTCATTGTGGTAAGGCCCAATTATTCTGGGCCCCCACATTGAGAATCACAATCAGCAGCCACCCCAGAATTGGCGCCTCTTTGAGAGGCACCAAAACTGGCGATTACCCTGCTCTTACAGCTGCCATGTAGTAGTAGCAGACTGGGTAATGAAGGGGTTGGTGACATCTTTTTATGCCAGCTGACACCACATCCCTATATCTAATGTCAGCCATCAGTATGATTAGCAATAATGAGTTAAAAAAAGACACAGACACTAGAAAAATCCCTTATTTAAAAAAAAAAAAAAAAATCAGACACCTCGTTCACCACTTTATTAAATACCCACCAATTCCCTTCCGAAGTAATCCTGCATCCAGCGATGAGTCCCAACCAGTCCAAAGATCATCTGACAGAATCAGGCGGCGGAGGACCAATTAGCTGATTCGGTCAGCTGACCAGTGGACACATCAGCTGATCAGTTCTCCACGGCCGGATTCTCTTAGCTGATTTGGAGACCAGACTTCTCCTCCGGAGACACTCGAGGATAGGTGAGCATGATTTTTTTTTTTTTACTATTACACCTAGGGACTAGGGATGAGCGAGTATACTCGCTACTATTCGGTATTCGCCGAATAGTAGCGGTATTCGTGCTACTCACTACTCTCCGAGTACTTATGTGTACTCGGGAGTAGCGAGTAGTCCTAATACTTTTGCAGTGTATCTATAGGCTCCTCATAACTGGCATTGCTGATACCTCCAGAAGGTATCTCCGGTGCAAGGGCCATTGCTGGGTCTCTCAGAGATCGACTCTCTCTTTGGCCACATGCCTCACTATTTTGCTCTAAGTCATGCTCCACCAAGGCGCGCATCAGCAGTTCCTTGGATTCAGCTGTCTATTCCTCTCTGCTCACAAAGGTCGATCAGAGTCTCGTTGCTCTGATTCTTGTACAGGGCTGCCATATTGGTGAACAGCCTTTCACAACATAAAAAAAGAAAAGAAAAATGGGTAAAGGAAACAGTTTGCAAGTATGTCTAAGTAAGCACTGAGTTGAACCTTGTAGAACTGGTGCATTCCTCACAAGGATACCAGTTTGTTAGTACACAAAAATAATTGCTTAAACCAACTCCAGTCCTAAATGCCCATCAACAGTGTATGTTTTCAGGATTTCTTTAGCATTGCACAGATGATAATTGCAACCCCTGTGCAATACTAAGGAAATCCTGAAAACCTGGACTGTTGGTGGGCCTTGAGGACTGGAGTTGGGGACCTCTGGTTTAAACCATGCACTAATGCTCCCATAGAAATTACTTCTATCCTACCGCTGCCACCAATTTGTCATGTATCTGATTTACAGCATGTGACTTGGGGTTGCGCCTGCAAGGACTAATCTATCATCTCTCATTCAATCCAGCACTCAACCTCTGTCCTATGCTGGAAATTAGCATTAATCTCACTTTAATCCAGACTACGCACCCTGCTTCACAACACGCTGCCACCACCCGTCGAACATGCAGGCCGTTGTGTCCCCTGAACTACTACTGACAGCCAATCCACAGGATCACATACTCTCTAGATCTTGAGGTTCTTTAGAGCACACAAGCTTCAAACTTATTGAAGTTTTATGCTTTAATGTAAAAAGTTACAGTGCTTACAATAAAAAGATGAAAATTAAAATGGACATACAGATATGCAAAACAGTTATAAAATAAAATACCTAACTTTGCAGTCTAATATTCTTCCATTTCCTGTGGAGGAGAAATGAAATGTGGATCACAGCAGTATTCAGTTGCCATAAATCTGCGAGCAACCTTTCTTTGTGAGGAGACCCAATTTACAGCCTCAACCTGGAGGTCATATTTCTACAGCAGCCTTTCATCATTAATATTTTAATACCCAGTTTGTGCCTCGACCTTGGCTTCATTATCAATGAATAAATTATTTTTCTAACTTGTTCATTGTCTTAGCATTCTCTTTCCCAAAGCCATTAAGGAATACAAGGCCCTGCCATGGTTGACCGTTTGGTGATCCCCTTTGAAGCCCATGAGAGGCGAGAAGCTGCCACCCTGTGTGTGTTCTAAGGAAGGCCCCAACCAGGGGAGAATAAAAAGTCATACTCCAGTTAACATACAGTAGGCCATGACCTTTGTGGAGACATGCAGCCCAAGAACAGATGACACACCACTGCTGGTCCTACATTGCCCCACAAATACATATATTCTGGGGGATGTTAGACACAGCTCTCTGACACATTTCTGATGCTAACCGTGTCTTTAGTCATAGACTTTGACTAATGACGCTAATAGCATCAGAAACGCGTCAGGTAGATGTGTCTAACATCCTCCAGATCAATATCTTACCCTTTTAAAGATATGGAATAAATGCTTCAAGGAACTTTTTATTATATCTGGATGTGCCGATTTATTCCCTCTACCTGTTTCACAAGCTAACTGCATGAGCACCAGTGGAATCTAGCACTCCAGAGTAATTGCACCAGGTGGTGCTTGTGGATGGCGGATCAATTATGGGAATTCCAAGTATGGTGAGGTCTAAATTTTTCTTTTCTTAAGATTGAAATGATAAATGGATGTGGCTGTGGTTTAGTGCATGGCGGCAGTATGGGTGAGCTCTTGCTTCTATCTTACGGCAGCCAGCAGTAATATCATACTACTGCTGTCTCTATAGAAAAAAGTTTAGAAATGTAGTCTTTGTTGCCTTTCGCAACCAATCGCAGCGCAGCTTTCATTAAATCTTTGTTGTGATTGGTTGTTTTATTTTATTTTTAGATAGTAAAGAGTATTAAAAATGATCCATCCTCCTAATTTATTTATGTGCATGAGTGGAGATACAGAGGAACTAGGAGGGCAGAGTTGAGCATGGGGGCCTAAGAGCTTCCAGAAGGGATATACATCTTGTGGATGACACCTGTCTGTACAAATTATGTATTAGACAAGTGGACCATAATGAAGGTGGGAATGGTATGGATGAAGATAAGCTGGGATAAAACAAATTTCATTGCTAGTGTCATCCATTACTGGTATAGTACTGGTGTTATAGGGGCATGTCCATCTCCAAGATCCTATACCAATGTATGGTAGGTGTAATAATAATAATATTAGCAAATACCTCCATTTAGAAATGTAGTATAGTTCTCCTGATAAACAATGTAGTTTACTCTTTTGTAGGGCATTGCAGGACCTTAGGTATCCATGGTTCCTATCTCACTTTCCTTATATGCATGGCCATAACCATGGATACCTAAGGTCCTGCAATGCCCTACACATAAGGAATAGACATTGCTTATCAGGAAAACCATACTACATTTCTAATTGGAGGTATTTGCTAATATTATTATTATACTTACTACATATTGGAATAGGATCTTAGAGATGGGAAAACCCTTTAATTTTATTATCCCATTCACTTCAATAGGACCTGAGCTGCAGTATCTATGTATGGCCGCTACACAGTGCACTTCTGTCAGCATGGACCTGCTAATTCATGGGATGTGAGGTGTCAGATCCAACAATCTGTTATTGGTTCTTAATGTACCGTTACACGCTTCAATGGTGAAACAATATCACTAACGATCTCAGGGGCGCGAGGACGTTAAGACATCGTTTAGACATCGTTGGTGAGATGTCACACGCCTAGATATCGTGCACGACGCCCCAAACATCCAGTGAGCAGGTATCGTTCACACAACCCAGCGAGCGATACTTGTTCACTGATGTGAATGGGAGAAGTCGTGAACAACATTATTATCGCGGTGTCACACACAACGATGCAGCAGGTTGGCTGATTGTGGATCGTCTGATTTGAGAACATGTTCTCAAATCTGTGATAAACGATCCAATGATTTGTCGTAGTCGTATCGCGGTGTTACACAGAACGATGCAGCAGGTTGGCTGATCGAGGATCGTTTGATTTCAGAACATGTTCTCAACTCTGCGACCAATGATCCAACGATTTATCGTAGTCGTATCTCGGTGTTAAACACAACGACGTACTAACGATGTCGTTTGAACGACTCCAAACCCATGACGTTTGAGCGATATCGTTCACGATATCTTACCGTGTAACTGGGCCTTTAGATTAGACCAGGGTTGGGGAACTCCAGGCCTCAAGGACCAACAACAGGTTATGTTTTCAGGATTTCCTTAGCATTGCACATTTGTTGGAACCATCACCAGTGCAGGTGATTAGTATCACCTGTGCAATACTAAGGAAATCCTGAAAACATGTACTGCGGCCCTCGAGGACTGGAGTCCCCACCCCTGGATTACACCATCATTTACTAAATCCTAGACAACCTCTTTAAAGAATAAGTCTCTATATTTTTCCCCTATATTATGTATGTGATTTAGTGCAAGTGTATTAAGATACCAATCGCCATCTTTTCTGGCTGCAAACGTTGTTCTGGTTTGCTTCTGCCCACAAAAGGACTCGAGTGGCGTTGGAAAGATTGAAAGATGGCAATTGGTAAGCATTGCCCTATTTCACACACATGATTGGTAGGAATTAAATGGGAACTCTAAGGGTATGTGCACATCAGTCGTTTTTGCATCTCTGCAGACCGGCCGGGAACGGGTGGAGAATGGCAGAAACTGAGTTTTCTGAACTCGCAGTGTCCCTCGTTTTGTTAGAGCTTTGCTAACGATTTGCGATCGGGTTATTAGCATTTGTACAGCGTGTTCTTGGCGATTTCCCCGGCGTTTTTCTTAGCGATTCCCAGACTGGTTTTTGGTGCACTTGTAAGCTAGATCCGCTGGAAAAACGCTCAAAAGAAGTCACATGCTCTATCTTTGAAAACCGGTGGAAAACCGGTGAAGAAACTGGAAAGGAGAAGAAAAAAAACGTTCTAATGTAGACAGCGTTTTCTAAAAGCCATTGACTAGCATGTTAATCCAACCGTGGCTAGGATTAACATAAATTAACATAAAACTCAGCGGAAACCGCCGACGGAAAACGCTAAAAAACAGCCCACAAAACGACTAATGTGCACATACCCTAAGGAGTAAAATGTTTTTTTGTGCTGTCCCTGCCCTCCTACATGATGAGGCAGAGCTGGGCACTACAATTCTAGGATCTATAGATCGCGTATAAATCAATAAAATCATATCTTCTCCTCAGCACTCACCCCTTCCTTTGGGGACGGAGAAGATTCAGCCTCATGCTACAGCATAAAGCAGGAGGTGTGTCAGGGGCATGAGTCCCGGGGGCTACAAGATCATCATACATTCCAGCCCCCTCACACTTCTGTAGGGGCAGGGGGTGCGGCCCCCAGCCCCATGGTCACAGTACATACTGCCCTGATAATAGAACCTTGGGCTTTATACCATGTCTAACAGATGCTGTAAAGACATCTGGATGCTTTTCTGTGACTGAAGAGACAGTGACGGTTCATAGAAAGTTTCAGGGGACAGAATTGTTGTATGACCATGGGGTCTGCGGTTGCGCCCCCTGACTGTACATAAGTATGAGGGGGCTGGGATGTAAGATGACCCTTGAGACCCCAGGAGCAGCACCCTGGCACACCTCCTGCTCTCTGCAGAAGCTTCACTGAATTTCTCTATCCCCGAAGGGAGGGATATGTACTGAGTGAGGAGCAGATATGATTTTATTGATGTATAAGCGAACTATAGATCCTAGAACTGCAGTGTACAGCTCTGATTCATCATGTAGGAGGGCAGGGACAGAACAAAAAGTTTTCCCTCCGCCCAGTTCCCTTTTAAGGAACAGAAAAATGACTGAGACTTCTCCTTTAATAAAACATATAGTTACCGCAGCTCTAGGTTGGATGGATTGTGCCAATAAAAGATATTGTGTAATTGTTTAGGTTCTGTACAGAAATTCATGATTTTGTTATCGGGGAAATAGATTGAATCAAACTGTGAAAGAAATCATGTAATTTTCCCTTACTTTATAGTTACAGTCACAGGTTTTTCATCTGTGACATGGTCAAAGTGAAATGTCAAATACATATATAAGCTGGAGAGTGCGCTTGTCATCCCCCGGGCTCCCACGTGTGTTATCATCAGGTCTGATAAATGGGGAGCGGAGGTCTATTTGGCCGCTAAGTTTTCCTACATCTATTCTATAACCTGACAGACAGGACCACAGCAGCCGTATCACGACGTCATACAGACAATGTACAAATTGAGGTTCACTTCTCTCGCTGCGTTTGATCGTGCTGTGAGCGTTAATGCCTTCCGCTTTTCCTGTCCAATGACTATGAATACATTTCTTTATATTGTAGAATTTACCTCCCGACTCTTTCTTCTCCCTCAATGAGAGTTTGTCAGAGTTTGTACACATTCATTGTATTACTTCATATGTAAATAAAGATTGAGACCTTTACGAGGGCAGTATACGCCATATCTTTATCTTACTTTTAAATTTATTCTGATAGTCTTGATATTATTAGCCAAAAACTGCATGATATGTATATTAATATGTGTAGTCATTTCTTTTATTTCATTAATCCAGCAGTTAAGTGCTGTAATTGTTTTATAGAAAATGATCCTAATAAGTAAAAATTATTCAGTATATTTTTGAATTTAAAAAGTCTTTTTTGTCTTGTATTAAGACATTGGAGAAAAATGTTTAACATCATTAAACAGAAGTGGACATGGCCATAAGGGCCAAAAATAGTGTGAGTTAGGCCCCTTTCACATCAGTGTTTCGCTTTGCTGATATTTGCGGTTGATCCGGCAGTTGGCAACGCATCTGCCGTCTCGGCCCCCATATGGCCAGTGTGGTTCTGCCGGATGTGGCAGATCTGGCACTTCCGGCCACGGTAAAAAAACACTTTTTTTTCGTGGCCACAACTGCCGCAAGTGCCAGATTGCAGCAATACCGCACTTGCCGCAAGCCCCATAGAGAATGGGGCTTGCCACAAGTGCACCACAAGTGCAGCCGTTAGGCGGCAAATGCGGTAGAGGTGGTTTTCTGTCTCCCGGATCCGGACAGAAACGCTAGTGTGAGAGGGGCCTAAGGCTAGTTTCACACTGTCATTTTTCGGCATCCATTTGAATCTGGCCTAAACTGGATGTACCCGCATCAGTTTTTGGCCCCATTGACTTTCAATGGGGCTGGAGACACTTGCAGGTGCATCCACTTGTGTCCAGTGCACCCTTGATCTGGGTGGATGCAAGAATTCACAGATTTTTGCGGACACAAAATCTGCATGTTGTTGCCATTTTGTCTCCTGAAAAAAAAAACCTGAACCCCCTCCACATCCACCTAGATCCGAGGCACCATGGGTGAAATCTGAATGGGTGCCTATGCGACACGGATTCATCCGAACTCCGGATACCGGTAGATGTGGATTTCCGTCCATTTGCTATGAACTGTGCGTGTGCAGAACCATCCACCGGATCCCTGTCAAATATGCAACAGATGCTCCCGCACTGGGTGCGGGTTCATCCAGTTTCATCACTGTGGGGAATCAGGGGTATGCAGGCTTTTCCTTCATGCCCCCGAATTCCATAAAACAATATTGTGAAGATGCCCTCCGAACTCTTTAAAGCACCACTCCAGAGTTTTTATTTTTTAAGTTAGCTGGAATGGTGCTTCTAATGTAAGCTCCCTGACCCTCCTCTTCTACTTACCCACTGCCATCTTCATCTTCTGATACTGCTGTTTCTGTTGATCTCCCACAATTTTTGACCTGCCAGCTGCTCCAGTGTTTTATAGAGCAAGTCTGAAGTCACTCTGCAAGACAAGTCTATGGGAGTCTCATCATGGCTTCATTCTGGCCCTCATAGACTTTTATGGAGGCTAAAGGCACACTGTCGTGCATCAAACACGGAGCGTGTTTGATGCAAAACAGTGATGAGAGTGTGATATGTGTTTTTGGTGTGTGTGGATGAGTGTGCCTGGCTGTATGCATGTGAGTGTGATGACAGTGTGCTGCGTGAGTGCGTGTATGCTGCGTGTGAGTGTGATGCTTCCACGGTGGATACCGTGGACAGCATTTACTGGCATATTCAACCTCCATGGCTGTCAAAGCCACAGTATGAACGTGCCGATTTCCCGGTACAGTAATCAATCATCTTGCACCCCTGTGTCAGCGGTGCAAGATGATTAGTAAACACCCAGCTGCTGGGCACCTCTTTCTAATTTTCGGGGTTAAACTGCATACGCAGCATCTGTCCGGCATATCAGCACAGATGCTGCATATGCGGCTATTAACCCCGTGAATCAAGGGTTAATGTGTTTTTTATATGTTGGCAACATGTCTCCAGGGAGTGTCCACACTCCCTAGAGACATGCTACCTTAATTCATTGGCAGTTCAGGGGTTAATCACTATATTTCTGGTTAGCCGTATTTGTCGGCTTTTCCAATTCATTCATAATAGCCGGTGGCTCCTGTCAGAGGCTGCGAGCGGTATGGTACACAATTAGCGCAAGTACATTGCTGGGCAGCATCCTAAATAAGGAACTGTCCCAGGTACTTACGCTAATTGCGTACTGTACCCGCCGCTCTCCATGGTGCTGAAGACTTTATCATCTGCACAATGGCCAGTGCATCGGAGTTTCAATGTGTGCTGGCCATGGTGCAGATGATAACGTCTTCAGCACCATGGAGAGCAGTGGGTTCAGTACGCAATTAGCGTAAGTACCTGGGACAGCTCCTTATTTAGGATGCTGCCCAGCAATTTACTTACACTAATTGCGTACCATACCGCTCGCAGCTCACTGACAGGAGCCAGGGGGCTTATATGAATGATTTGGAAATGCCGACAAACACCGGCTAACCAGAAAAATAGTGATTAACCCCTGAACTGCCAATGAATTAAGGCAGCAAGTCTGACATGTTGCAAACATATAAAAAAACATAAGCTGCGAAGATATGCATCTGTGCTGATATGCCGGACAGATCCTGCGTATGCAGTTTAACCCGAAAATTAGAAAGAGGTGCCCAGCAGCTGGGTGTTTACTAATCATATTGCACCGCTGACACAGGGGTGCAAGAAGATTGATTACTGTGCGGGGAAATCGGTTTGAAGAGATTTTATCAGCACACGAGTGCGACTATCGCACCATGTGCCGTATGGGTGCGAGTTTGACTCGCACCCATATACTTTTAATGGCCACTCCCGCGTGGCTACTCCCGCACTCACATTTCCATGGCAATGCTAGTGTAATGCGAGAAAATCGCATTGATGTGACCTGTATCATCTAAAGATACAGGTCCAAGTGCAATGCAATTTTTTCTCGCATTACACTTGCGCGAGTCTTGCGCCAGTGTGCCTTCAGCCTCAGAGCCGACATGTAATGGTGCTACGAGACCGGAGTGCACCGAAAAAAGGTGAAAACGCAAGGAGGTGTGTATTGTAGTTGAGGCAGGGACTTTAGATTCAAAGCACCACTTCAGTGCAGAAAACAAGCAAACACTGGAGTGATGTTTTAAAGAATTTGTCTGGTCAAATGATATTGACGATCTATCCTCAGATCTGACAGATAAACAATATTCTGATAGGTCTTCAATATTAGACCTAACACCCAATATTTCCATCAATGGAATATATACAGTGGGTACGAAAATTATCCACACCCCTTTAAATTTTTCACTCTGTTTCAGTGCAGCCATTTGATAAATTCAAAAAAAGTTCATTTTTTTTCTCATTAATGTACACTCTGTACCCCATCTTGACTGAAAAAAATAGAAATGTAGATATTTTTGCAAATGTATTAAAAAAGAAAAGTATTGAGTATTTGCACCTTTTGAGCTCGTACAGCCAGGTGTCTTCTTGGGAATGATGCAACAAGTTTTTCACCCCTGGATTTGGGATCCTCTGACATTCTTCCCTGCAGATCCTCTCCAGATCCGTCAGGTTGGATGGTGAACGTTAGTAGACAGCCATTTTCAGGTCTCTCCAGAGATGCTCTATTGGGTTTAGGTCAAATCCGTTTGCGCTCAATATTTTGTTTTGGGACCATACCGAACACCTAGTGTTTGTTTATGGATCCCAAACAATTCGGGTGTAAAATTAAAGTTTGATTAAAGCATTATGTTTACCAGTCTCAGTGCTGCGGCTGAGCTTCAGCACCCAGCGTCCGGCTCCCAGGTGCGGCTCCAGTGTGATCCGGCGCCATAGACCCCTATATTAGGGGGCTCCGGATCACACTGGACCGGGAAGATCTAGGGGCATCTGGGAGGATCAGCTTTTTTCCTCCAGACACAAAAATGCTGCATACAGCATTTTTGTGTCCGGTAGAAAAATCTGAATCCTCTTGGATTCTCCCTGACAGATGGAAGCCGGATGGAAGACAGTTGCCATCCGGCACCATCCGGCCCCATAGCATACTATGGGGCCGAAATCCGGTCCGGGGCTGTCAGGTTCACCTCTGGCAGCCTGGGATCAGATTTCACCATTGTGTAAAGCCAGCTGAATGGTAATCACCATGTGAGAAAGCCTTTAGTTTACTT
Organism: Allobates femoralis; assembly: GCA_033576535.1. NCBI lineage: Eukaryota > Metazoa > Chordata > Amphibia > Anura > Aromobatidae > Allobates > Allobates femoralis. Next base: position 56,412,094 of record JARQOC010000002.1, on the reverse strand, counting down.
GTACAATAGCACACAGACTGATAAGAGAGGCACAGTTGACTTTTGCTGTTTAACCCTTGCAGCATGCTGTCCTCAGCTTATATAGCTCAAACCTGCTTACAGATTCTTCTATAAAGTAGTAAACAACCTCTTTTTATCTCTTGATCCTCCAGATTTCTTCCACAATTAGCAAATTCCTTGTCATCCACATCAACATTTCCACATCTTGATGAAGTAGCGGTCCATTCATTGCACACTAAAATATCTTTATGATTTACATCACAATTTGCTATCATATTCTACAATTTTGATTGCTTCCATGCTTTTTGACTTTTTTATTGTTCCCTATTTATGTTGCTGATACTGTAGACCAGGATTGTAATTTAATAACTTGCTGTATCGGTGATAAAATAATCCAAAGAAACCTTTAAGAAAGGTTGTGAGCCAATCATAAACTCCTCTGAAGAATTGGATAAATGAATTTGACTAATAGGAACTGGAAAACCCAATTACTGGAGTAGTATGGATCAGATCCCGCGTAATTAGTCATAAATTCTATTAAGATTGTAAGACAGACCTCTGTAGAAGGCAATACTAACCATATCAATGGGAATTTACTTCTAATACGAGTTCAATCAAATAAAACCAAGAAAATGTAATAACTACAGTATATGTGACTCAACACAGAAAATAGGAAATAGTTCAATAGGTATTAATGCCAGATGATAAAAGATAAAAACACACAACACCAAAACCTAATAAAAGATATCAAAAAGCAAGACACAGGTAATGTGATTGTGCTACTATTGTTAGCACACTGGCTGTACTTCCATGGGGTGTTATTTGTGCCATTATTTATGTGTACAGTATGGCCACCTATGTATTGTGGTATAGGTTATGTGTACAGCGTGGCAGAATTATCCTGACAATATTCATTCACCATGTAATGGATGCAACCACTGTGTCTAGCCATGACATCTACGTATGTACAATACACAGTGTCGTAACCTGAAAGTCATGGACCCCGAAGTGAAAGCTCCAATGGGGCCCCCAATTATTGCAAGTCTTTTTCTATAGGCCAAGGGGACTTTTGGAACTCCTTAAGCTCCAGGGCCGGGTGAGGTTGCAACCCCGGCACCTGTTGTAGTTACGCCCCTGATAATACAGTACAGCCTATAAACCCACCTCTTGAGAACAACCTACATGAGTCTCTAGATATTTTATATTCTCGAAAAGATTTGCTGGGATATTTAGCCAAAATGTTTAACCAAATTATTATCTAATATTTTATTAATTCTAGTCAAATTCTAATCTAGTTCACTGGAAAAGGGACATCAATTTAAAAAAATCACAAAATAGAAAGCAGAGTTAGCATCACCAAGTCCCATTACCAGTGCACTTAATAGGATGCAGCAGACCCCTATGATAAAGTTGGTAGCAACAGAGGGGCAAAATACTGAGAAGAGAGCCAATCACAACGTACCAATTCATGGTGGAGGCTTCTTGGTATTAATTGAGCATGCAGATGAGGCTTGCACATGACCCCAGTCACACAGGTACATATGATGCACAGTACCTGGCTTACAGCCTATTGATGACACCCATAGTATGACATCAGATGGTCTACCCACGACTATATGAGTGCACCCCAGTACACCCAACCAATATTAAAGGGAATCTGTTAGGTCAAAAATCTGCATGTAACTGCTATCATTTTCTAATTCCTCGCTCTAAAGTCTCTGTATTCATGTATTTCTCTTATTTATATTCCCCTCCTATCTTCTGTAAACTTCAAAAAAAGAGATTCATTCCACCTATCACTCACAGTGAATGATCCACTTAGTTCTCTGCTGTCCACGCCCCATAGAATTAATATTTAAGTCACATATTCACATCACTGCTCAGGCGATCAGTGGGGGAGGGCAGTATCCTCTTCTCTGCTCCCTTTGCAGCAAAACCAAAAGGTCAAATAAAGTACAGAATCTCTGACAGCGGCACAGGGATACCTGCTTAGAGAAGCAAATGGAGTCTAGATCAAGGTAAGGCAATCCTGCAATAGATCTCTCCCTCAACAGAACAGAAGCTCCTCATAGTAACTGAAACCTTACGCTGCACTGAGAGCAAAGGAAGGAAGGGGAAGGTAGGAGAGATCTCCTGAGAGGGAGTGCATAATAAAATGAACAGCTTATAACAAAGCTGGACTAATCATCTGTGAATATCATGGAGAGGACTAATGCACCAATTGTCTGCAGGGTCTGAAAATGCTGATAACATGGAAACTACAAAGGGTAGAATAATTGTTTTACTTGTTTTTAAACGGTCTTCCCAGGCCCTATTCAAGGGCAATATTAGTATCATACTGAAAAATGACCTGACAGTGTCCCTTAAAGGTGCTGCTTGCACCCTGCATAAAAATGGAATAATGTGCTATAAAAACATGAAAAAGATGTATAAAATATGTCTTATTGCTCGACATTTTGACCAAATATGCAATCTCACAATCCTTATCAGGATCCTCATTGTCTTGTGTGTCTGTACGCTAAAATCCAAAAAAGCTCTATAGGCCACAGAGTTATAGCCAAGAGATATCAGATGTCCAGTGTTATGTCACTGAGTTATTATTTTCTAAGGACTATCGGATATTCTTCTTGGAACAAATTAAATATTACAAAGAGCTTGTCAACAGGATTTAGCAATATGAAGTAAAGGCATGGCCATGATGATACTGTTAGTCTATGTTCACACTGAATTTTTGGTTCATTTTTTTGTGATCCATTTTTGTGTCAATTTCAGCAGCAAAATTGGATCTGTTTTTTTCAAAAAATGCATCCTCCGTTATGATCTATTTATGATGTTTTTGACGGTTGTGTTTTTTTCCCCATAAACAATGGTTTCAAGGAAAAAAACGTAGGAGAACAAAACAGATCAATAGTTGACATGCTCATTCTTTCTCTGGATGTGTGCTAGACCAGTAAACAACTCAGCATAAGAGCAAACTAATTGATTTTGCTGGGCATCACAGAAAGTGATCCGTTTTCCATGCAAAAACAAATCACAAAAAAATGGATCAAAAATGTACAGTGTGAACTTAGCCTTATACTGATTACATTCATACATTTGGTGAAGGAATCCATTCTATGGTTCTTGTTAAATCAGTGGTTAACGTTCTTCTACTAGTTCTGTGCACTGGGGCAGGACTAAGGGTAGGGTATTCTGGTAATCCGTCATCGGCCATGGATTCAAACTGCGCATGCGCCACCTAAGGCAATGATGGCAGTGGTCGCACATACATTTGAAAAAGAAAAAAGGTTACTGAATAATTAGTGATCTGTCCTTGAATCACAGGAGGATGGTGGAGGGAAGAGGAAGAAAAGACGAACCTAACCCCAGTCACGCCCAATGCACAGATATAATATTAGAAGAAAATCTTCAAACACTATTTATCAAGAACCACAGATCGGATACCTTCACCAAAGGTATCAATTTTTAACCAGTATAACAGCGACATCATTGGATGTCTTTACTTTATAATGCTAAGGCTCATTTCAGATTTGCAATCTAGTGTGATCAGGCTGAAAATGCATCCGACAGCATCTGGGTTTGTTTGTGCAGCCATATGCAACCGCGGCGGTATTTTGCCTGTTCCTGCAGTTGGGTCAGGAAAAAATCCACTGCTATTGTTTTTACCTGATTTTTCAGAAAGTTGAAAATTTAAATAGGACATACCTAATGGGAATGTGTTTTGAGGGGTTCTGGCCATGCTCCATGTGAAAGCTGGATCCAGCTCCGTTAAAACCCATTCTGTTTTTGCCCCGCAGTGCGCGTCTTTCAGTGACATCAGGCTGAAAAATTGCAACATTTTGCGCCCAGGGAAGAGGTCAAAAGGAAGCATTTGTAAGGATCCGACATCAACCTGATGCCACCTGATGTGCCTGTGTCCCCATTCTAAAGCTCCCTTCACACACAACAATGCAACAGCATTCCCGACAATGATAACGATCCTGTAGGGATCGTTGGTGCGTCATTATGTGGTCGCTGGTGAGATGTCAAACAATCAGATCTCACCAGCGACTCAGCAACGATCCGGAATGATAGGAGGTCGTTGGGAATTGTCACACTCGGGCATAGTATTGAGATCGTTGGTCCCTTTCAAACACAGCGATGCAGCGTTCCCAGCGGGAACACAACGACCTAAAAATGACCCAGAGCACTTTGTAACAATCAACGATCTCACAGCAGGGGCCTGATCGCTGCTAAGTGTCACACATAACGAGATCGTTAGTGAGATCGCTGTTACACCACAAAACCTGTGACGTTACAATGATCTCGCTTACGATCTCGTTATGTGTGACGGGGGCTTAAGTCTATGGAGACAGGTCTGATAAGGTAGCATAACGTTTTCGTCAGATTAGGATGCTGGACAAAAAAATTCAAGTGTGAAACCACCCTTAATCCTGCTGACAGGTTCTCTTTAAAGCCCCCGTCACACATAACGAGATCATTAGCGAGATCGTTGTAACATCCCAGGTGCTCTTAGTCACTTTTAGGTTGTTGCGCTCCCGCTGGGAACTCTGCATCGCTGTGTTTGAAAGGGACAACGACCAACGATCCCAATACTATGCCTGAGAGTGAAAATTCCCAACGACCTCCTATCATTCCGGATCATTGCAGAGTCGCTGGTGAGATTTGACTGTTTAACATCTCACCAGCAACCACATAACAACGCATCCCTACAGGTTCGTTATTGTTGTCGGGATCGCTGTTGCGTCGTTGTGTGTGACGGGAGCTTAACTGTGAAAAGTAGAACACATTTACACTAAATTATGAACTGATCATCTTGGGCTTTTATTCTGAACCCTATCGCCCAACCATGAAGTTTACGCTTGATTGTGAACCGGTCAATGTCCAGCAGAGTTCTCAGCATAAAAATCACTTTGGTGCCTTTATCTACAAATGTAGGAGCTAAATATGACTTTTTTGTCCCATGGTATTTGCTGTTTGAAGCCCTTTGTAAGACTGGTTTCACACTGGCGTTTGTGTCTGCATGCGTATGGCATGCAGACGCAAACGCAGTGCAAACGCAGCCATATTAATGTGAACGCAGCAGAAAATCTCTGCATGTGTTCACATTAATATGCACCCCGGCCAGCCAATCAGCTGTCTCGGGGGCGGCCGGGAGGAGGAGATCAGCGGTGGAGATCTCCTCCTCCCGGCCACAGCTGATCTCCTGCCGATGTCGGCGCGGGAGATTTGAAGATACAACGAATAGGGTGATATCAGTGCAGGAGATAAGAAACAGCAGATCGCTGCTTCAAATCTCCCGCGCCGACCTTACCTATTCGGTGTCAGCGCGGGAGAATTAAACAGCTGTCAGATCAGCTGTTTCTCCCCGCTCTCCCCGCCGACACCGGCAGGAGAGCAGCGGCAGCTTTAGCTGATCTCCCGGTGGCCGCCGCTGATCAGCGGCGGCCACCGGGAGAGATTTCAATGAGATCCGCAGCGTTCTCCTTCGCTGTCATGCGGAGGACACTGCGGATCCATTGACTTCTATTCGTGGTTTGTGCGCTTGCGGGCGCTTGCAGATAAATCAAGCACCCACGACCGCACAAAAAATGCAACATGCTGCATCCAGAGTGCGCTTGGAGCGTGCACAAATTGTGCGCATGCGAGCGCAAACGCAGCCAAACGCAGGCACATGTATTCCCATGTTAAACATAGGAATGCATGTGCGCAAGCGTTTGGCTGCGTTCGGTGCGCGGAGTTTGCAAACGCCAGTGTGAAACCGGCCTAAGTAAATCAAAACTTCATGTACGTAGAAGTCTACTACTCAAAGACGGTAAATGAGTGACACCTAAAAATGCATCACATGGACAAATCACTTTAATTACGTCCGTAAAGCCCCATTCTGCATTTCATTCCTTGGATTTGACTTTCATGTTGACACAATTCTGTTCATTTTATGCTGATTTCCACCTGCCTCCTCCTGTTTTTAATCTAACTTATTTACTTCCTACAACACATTTTGGATTTCCATTTATGTAAATTCTCGTCGGCAAACCTCCATTAACTTTCTTCGGAGGTGATTAGTCACAGCTGTGCTCAATCCCATATTAATGTAGTGTTACGCATTAAATTTCACGAGGTAGTGTACGCCCTAACCTTAACAGGGCTTTGCTATCAGCTGGAATCATTTATTTTACAATATACCCCCCCCCCCCCCCGCTTCTGTGGTGTGTGATAGGCCTCCATGTTCCCTACGCGATGGCTTACGGTGAGCAATCTCACAAATGAGCTGAGTCAGAAAGTCCATAGAAATGAGTAAACACAGAAGATCTATAAGCATCTAATGTGGAATAGTAAAGAGTCAGCAATAGACGGCCGGTTAGTATTAAAATGTAGTAATTGGACAAGGGGTTAAATTACCGAAAAGAATCCATTTCGGAAGATCAATGCTTAATATACAGTATGGAGCAGACGCCAACGATATGGACATCTTTTCCACTTAAAAGCTACTGTAAAACTGCCATGACTAAGACTCTTGGCTCCGAAGCCTTTGTCATATAACACATTGAAGATCTTTCCCAGATAGAGATATTTGGCGACGGACGTGCAGTCTCATTTGCAGAAATACAGAAGCTCATAATTATTCTGGTCATATTAGCAATAATTGGCAAAAAAAGTGCTGAGGGGATAGCTTCATTCCTGGACGCGTCGCATCTGTCTTGCGTCATGTTCTTGGCAGTTTATGGAAGACTGGAAGTACTGTACTTATAGGCTGAGATTAACAGCGCTGCGTAAATAAGCTGCCAGCTCTTACAGGGGTTTTCCACTTGCGGTTGCACACAATACTTATTAAAGTGATGAATCCTTATGGCCCCTCTGTCCATAAATCTAATGCGTGTCCCTCGAGCTGTACATGACTGCCTGCTTTAAATACAATTATTACATAACTCCGCTTCGTAATGTAAACTGCAAATGCAACAGGGACTTTTTCATTTAAGTCGTACCTGCCTGAGGGTCTCCCATCCTTGGGAGATATGTGACAGATTTGGGATCTAGGTTTCACAAAGTTCACATATTTTATTACTTTGGTGCTATAGGGGTTAAGGACCCTTACCTGTCTGGTTTCTCTTTGTAGTTTATTCTCTGGTGTAGCTTTTTGTTACCATTCCCCTTCCCTATAAAGAGTCACATGTTTGGTCAGTTGATGCTGGTGATAGAATCTCATTCTTTGCTGACCATTGTGGAAGGAGCCTTTCTCTGGACAAAATTGGAGTGATCATTATTGCAGCTGGTGGCATGCTGCAATGGACGAATTTTGTTGAATATTCTTTTGTGTTTGTTGTCCCTCTATCTGTGTTATTTCCCTAAGTTGTTTTATGTTACAATTGTTGTGGAAGCTGTTAGTCTGTGCTGGGTCTGTGCTGCAATCACCTGCCTTCACTTCTCTTAATTAGGCCTCTACTTAAGCGTGTTAGCTCTTCCATTCAGTGTCAATCATACACGTGCTTTTTCCTGTGTAGGTATGATCCCTCTGTGCTCTGTGACTGACTCAGCCTGACTTTATTCCATTACCTGGACTTTGACCATTTGCCTGTGACTTGATTACTCTTTAGCCTTCTGCCTGTATTCTGTCTTGTCCCTCTGGTTTTCCTGACTCCGGTTGGAATTGAACTTCATCTCTGACTATCCCTTGCTGTTACTGTGCCATTTGCTGGACCTGACCTCGGATCATTTGACCTCGCTTTACTTCCAGTAAGTACGGTAGTATTATTATTTATATTTACTGTCTGTTTTTGCAGTCTGTTTTTTGACCTCTGAGACTAGTTATTACGGTAGTGACTCACATCACAGGATATGAGGCTAGCATCCTTATTGGCCAGTGCACTAATTATGCAAGGCCTAGGTACGGGACAGCGACAGGGGGAAGGACCCATATAGGGACATTAGGGAGCTCAGGGTTCAGCCTCAGGGCAGTGTCAGAAGGTGATGCCAGTACCCTCTACTTATTGCCAGGCCTTCCTTCTATACTATATACCATCCCCGTTGTCACCCCTGTCTTGCACCACACACTAGGTGTCCTTAGGCACCAGCTATGCCACTGCCATTTCACCCTAAACCAAAGTTAAACCATGATTTTTCAGCCATAACCCATCACAATAAATTAAAACTGCCTTCGGTGAAAACACCAGTATAATACAAATTATGAAAAGAAAACCAAGGAAACCAGATGGACATTTTTAAAGGGCTCAATACTCTGCATTAATTCAACACTATTAATAGAAATAGAGTTTTAATATTACTCATAGTGTGTATTTATTCATGGAAAGTAAGAGTGCTCATACTTACAGTATGTAATTGCAAAAGTGAATGATTTATTAAAGTGAGTATACAATAACAACCAGGTATGACACAAAAGCCGTATCTACTTTCTGAACAGGAGTATGCGAAGGCGCCGGGCACACACAGGTAAAAATGTTCAAGAATATGATAGAGAAGTAAAATGAAGGGAGACTAAAGATGCTGTTGATCCACCATGAAAAACATAAAGTGCCATGCTGGAGGACACAACTAAAGTGATATGTAAACTCCCTGCTAACTAATCCGTCCAGGAAGTACTATCTAAAAAGATGACATATGACATATGACCTGTCATCCACAAGCAACTACACATGAAACACGTGTCGGGGACTGCTCTTTGATTCAGTGCCAGCAACACCAGCTTCATATGTCCTGCACACAATTTTGATAGCCAGCTAAGGTATAACAGACATCTGAAGCCTGCAGCTGGCAGCTTTATCTTGGCTGGTAATCCAAAACAGAGGTCACCCCGCGGTGTTTATTTTAATTATTTAAAAATAAATAATTTTAAAAACGTGGGGTCCTCTGTAAATTGTATCACCAGCCAACATGAAGTTGACAGCTGGGGTTTGATTTTTCAATGTGTGAAAGACCATGATAAATGGGCCCTCCCCACCCAAAAAATAGCAGGCCTCAGCCACCCCCAGAATTGGTGCCTCTGTTTTTCATCTATCTATCTATCTATCTATCTATCTATCTATCTATCTATCTATAAAGACAAAAAACCTTTTAAGCAGCAAGCGTATTCAGGTGCAGTAGCAGCTTGGCTTACTTCACAGCCTTTATACATACATCCTTAGAAAAATCAGTAGTCTTTTATTCCTGGCTTCAGTCAGACAGGAGATGGCCATGTATCGGGCACACACGCCCTTTGTCAAGGCTTGACAAAGGGCGTGTGTGCCCGATACGTTGCCATCTCCTGTCTGACTGAAGCCAGGAATAAAAGACTACTGATTTTTCTAAGGAGTGCTGCAGTGGAACTTTGATATCTATCTATCTATCTATCTATCTATCTATCTATCTATCTATCTATCTATCTATCTAGAAAAAAATACTCTGCAGCACTCGGTTACTACCAATGATGTACATATGCTGCATAGCACTCACAGACTAATGTGAACCGGTGCCAGCAGGGCTGCTGGATCAAATAACTAGAAAAAAATACTCTGCAGCACTCGGTTACTACCAATGATGACGAGCAAACAGACATTGGCCAATGTATGTACCAAGAACTTCAGAAATAAAAAGATAAGATTTTGAGTTTTTTGAAAAAACGTAAGTTTTTAACTTTTTTCTCATATATATATATAGCTTATTAGCATATGTACATCATTGGTGGTAACCGAGTGCTGCAGAGTATTTTTTTCTACCGTAGTTATTTGATCCAGCAGCCCTGCTGGCACCGGTTCACATTAGTCTGTGAGTGCTATGCAGTTTTTTTTCTGTTTTGTATCTATCTATCTATCATCTATCTATCTATCTATCTATCTATCTATCTGTCAATCTATCTATTCATATTTATGCTATTTTTCTAGCTTTTTAGAGCATGTAAGGGTGCTTTCACATCAGCGTTTTTCGTAATTCGCGGCAGATGCGGTGAAAAAACCGCATCTGCCGCATAACGGTTCCACCTGCGGCACGGTTGCGGTTTTTTCCATAGGAAGTATAGGGGACTTGCGGCAGATGCGGCAAGTGCGGTTTTGCACTTGCGGCAGGTGCGGCAGCGAAAAAAACCGCGGTAAGCCGCGGTTTTTTTTCGCTGCCGCACCTGCCGCAAGTGCAAAACCGCACTTGCCGCATCTGCCGCAAGTCCCCCTATACTTCCTATGGAAAAAACCGCAACCGTGCCGCAAGTGGAACCGTTATGCGGCAAACGCGGCAGATGCGGTTTTTTCACCGCATCTGCCGCGAATTACGAAAAACGCTGATGTGAAAGGGCCCTAAAACATTATGCTAAAAATGCATTGTGTGTGCCTTCCCTCTGTGGGGTCTGTATGTAATGCACTTTTCTCACACCTATTGACTTGTATTGGCGAGGTACGCCAACACTCGCGGCATGCAGCGATTTACCCCAAACACCCCATTTTGACCAGGAATAAGTAGCAGATATGTTCTGATGTATTGGTTAACATTTGTGCGAGTGCAATGTGAGGTTTTCTAGGTACTGGTAACCCTAAAATTGTATAGAGAATACATGTACATGTCAGGTCCTACTCTTTATAGCCGCTTTCTGTCTAACAAATGTTTGTTCAGACTTTCCATGTTAGCTCAGACTGAAGTAACATTATATGTAAGATAAGTGTTTATAATCCAGAACATTCCTCTGTACAGGTCCATACAGCCACATGTAGACTCTTATTAAGAAAAAAAAGGTGCAATTCTCCTTTAAGGATAAATTAAAAGAGAAAAGTGATATTTTAACATTCTGCTGCCTATAAAGATATAATACCTGCTGATATCATCATCCAAAAATAATAATGCTGCAGTATGAAACCTGAAGCCAATGCAATATAGATGCTCTTCCGGGATGGTTATTTATTACTGTTGTCATTAAGTCCTAATATAATGTAATTAAATGCATCTAGTTAGCTGTTTGAGGCATCTGATGCTGAATCACTGCGGCATCACTCATTCCTGGGCTGTCTGCAGATAATGATGAGCAGCGCAGTCTCAGCTATCAATCTTATGGGAATACACTCAATAAAATGCCTCGGCTTTGTATTAAATGTATTGTTAAATGGTATAGTGAGAAGAAAACTCATTCCCGCCATTACTTTTAATAGCGTGTCCACATGACGGAGACATGTCCTGTGCTGTATATAGGGATACGTACCCCATAACCAATGTAGTAGAAACAGATTCTGTGTATCAGTGCATCTCAATGTATTAAGATGCCATCAAAAAGTTAATTTATTTCAGCAATTCAATACATAAAGTGACACACATATATTATATAGAGTCATTACACACAGAGCTATTTCTATTTCAAGTGTTTATTTCTGTAAATGTTGATGATTATGACTTATAGCCAAAGAAAACCCCATTTTTGGGGATTGTGGTATAAACAACGTGATAAATAATCTCATGGATGGCACAGGAACCCGTCACAACTCATTGTACAGATAGATTTGGTTCCAGCTCACTCTCTATAGACTTTTTATACAGAGAGCCTGGTGTGGGCGGGGCATTTTTCTCAGCTCTGCTGCATTGCTGAATCTAAACACTCTGATTGTGTCAGAACAGCTGCACTCAGTAATGTATGAGATATATGGTTGGATTCAGTCTCTCTTTTCCTACATTATGTTGCTGTCAGATGATGTAGCAAAAAGCGAATGATAGATTCTTTTTAAAGTGGATCTGTAGCCAGCTTTCATAATGCAAGCTGCATAACTAACAAAATAGATCTCTTAAACCTGATCGAGGCTCGTGTACATCATTTTAAAATCCATATCCAAATGACTGTATAATCCACAGCCTGATTAGTAGTTTCTTGGTGTCCTCCTCCCTCCCGTTGCTGCTGAGATCTCACCCTGCTCAAAACAAGCTGCATCAATCAGCCCAGCTGAGTGGACAGAGGCTAAATACACTTGGACTCATGACCTTTTTCACTCTGTTGCTGGACTCATCAAATGTTCATCTTTTTATCGGGATTATATAGCCATTTTGACCTGGATTTTCAAAGCAAGTACACCGTCTCATCAGGTCTAAGATATCTTGTTTAGTGAAATCTTATGACACCTATGTCTTACAGACACATCAATTTCTTGTTTTTATAATAATACGATTTTTTTATAAAAAAAATATATATATATATTTATTTATCCTTAGCGATATATAGGGATGGGCTCACGCTTGTTTTTCCCTGGGTTTGTGTGCGGTGTTGCCCTGATGAAGTAAACAAAGAGTTAATACACCTGATATACTTACCAGGTCCATGTTCTCTCTTTCTGGTGTGACGCGTGCTGCATCACTTCCGGGCTGCCCTTTATCTTTTGGGCATATGTGATTGGCTCTTGGAGCCAGTCACATGACTATTCCCGGTAGCCCGGAAGTGACACAGTGCCGCCACACAACTGGAATGAACAACACAGACCCGGTAAATATAATGAGGGCTCTTTACTTGCTTTCTCAGAGCAATCCCTGTCTCGAACCCGAGTAGTTCTCCCATCCCTACTTATATACAGTATTAGCTCTATGTTACTGATGTCAGCTATTTGCTGTGCTTCAATAGCTGAGTAGGATAAGGAACTGCACCTTACTAAAAGGGGCTTTCTGCTGGGAACAATCTTTTTTTCTTAGAAGGATCAACCATTAATAAGATGGGACATTACAGATAAGTGCATTCAAATCTGGCAGATTTACTCAAAATAATAATCCGCTAATCAAGAGTGCCTTCATTGTAGTGACGGCCAGGCCTTGAGGTGCATTCTCACATCATGATGTATGGAGGTGCATCGAAGCCTAGAAGCACCAATAAAGAATTAATAGAAGGCTGGTATAGTGGCTTAAAGGGGTTATCCGGGAATTCTCAAAAAAAAAAAAAAATTGTGCCTAAGCACTAACAGGCAGGTAGTTTGCACCCACCTCCCTTTTGTGTCCGGCCCCATTTGCCGCTATTACGGTGGGCTCCTCCCTCCTGTAGACAGGCACATAGCCGACATCACGCTGATTGACAGCCAGTTCCCCCAATCAGACAGCGAGGAGCCGGCTGTCAATCAGCATGACGTCGGCTATGCACCTACTTCGACAGAGCAGAGTGGAAAAGAAGCTTCTGCTCGTCTGCTCTGCTTACCCCGCCATGCTGTCCCCAGCTGCTCTGTGTCAGAGGTGAACAGCGGGGACTAGAGCCGGGCACAACAGGCAGGTGGCAGCCTCCTGCTTGTTAGTGCTTGGGCACATTTTTTTTTAAATAAAAAATCAAAAAATCCCAGATAACCCCATTATGAAGCCAGTGGAGGACAAGCAGAGAACTGCATGCATCTTTATTGTTTTTTTTTAAATATTTACCATATTTTTCGGATTATAAAACACACTTTTGTTCCTCTGGGGAATGGAGGAAGCTTGCTGTGGGCTGCAGAGGCAGCGGGAGGTCATGTGCACCCACTCAATAGCCTCATGTAATATGCAGTGTGCCCGCTGTTCATCACCTCAGTGCTGAAGCCGCACTGACATGTGGACAGGGAACTGGCGCATATTACATGTGCCTGCAGTCACCCCCCCAATCTGAATACAGCCTCCCCATTCTGAGTCCTCCTGTGTCCCTTGGGCATCTTTTCATGTGATTGCCACAGCACAGTGATGTCATCACTGTACACCCCGATCACATGATCGGATGCCGGACACAGGAGGATTGCGGCAAGCAAGGAGCAATGGAGGACTGTACCAGAGGGTAAGTTTAAAGTGTTTATTATTTTAGTGCGGGCAGCAGCATGGGTTGCCATACACAGTGTTGAGGAGGCCATATCCAGAATGGGGGGCATATCCAGCACAGATGGGCTATGTGCCATCACGGGGGGCTATGTGCCATCACAGTGTGTCTATGTGCCATCACAGGGGGGCATATGTGCCAGCACAAGGGGCCATATGTGACAGCACAGGGGGATTTATGTGCCAGCACAGGAGGGCATATGTGCTAGCACAGGGGGCAGGGCCGGCTCCAGGTTTCTGTGGGCCCCGGGCGAAAAGGTCTCAGTGGGCCCCCTTTAAGTACATATCGCGGACTATATAATTATATATATATATATATAAAATATATATTGCCGCACACTTACCGCAAGCCCCATAGACAATGCATGGGGCTTGCCGCAAACGTGCAGCAAGTGCAGCCGCTAGGCGGAAATGACGCAACTGCCACATTTTTTAAAAAACTCCTATGTGAAGGCAGCCTTACAGGAACAGTGACTGCTGAAACCAGCAAGAGCTGTTTCTGACAGTGAGTATATTACACGTTGTTAGGGCTAAAATGCGATTGCGTTCCCTTGCGCTTTTTAAAAATACCCTTCAAATGCAAAATGTTGCATTTTTGTGCGTCTGAGGATGCTTGGTATACACACAAGCATCCTCAAGCACACAAATAATGCAAGCAACTCAATGAAGCCGCACTGCCATATGGGTGGCACCGCAGTCAAGCGGAGTGTCTGGCCGTCCAGATCTCTCTTTCTCCTCACCTTTCTTCTTGCCGCTCCGGTCTCCTCCGGTCGCTCTGCACATATCACCACAGTGATGACATCGTGCCCCTCCATGCTGAGCTGCAGAATGCAGACAGCGGCAGAAGAGACTCTGGAGAAGAATGCGGCTGGGACTATAGGAGCTGAATCTGCGGGGGGCTACCACTGGTACACATACCTCGTACACACGCGGCTCTGCTTCGTACACCTCATACACACGCGGCTCTGCTCCATACACCTTGTACGCACGCGGCTCTGCTCCATACACCTCGTACACACATGGCTCTGCTCCGTACACCTCGTACGCACTCAGCTCTGCTCCATACACCTCGTACGCACTCAGCTCTGCTCCATACACCTCGTACGCACTCAGCTCTGCTCCGTACACCTCGTACGCACGCGGCTCAGCTCCGTACACCTCGTACACACACTGCTCTGCTCCGTACACCTCGTACACACATGGCTCTGCTCCGTACACCTCGTACACACATGGCTCTGCTCCGTACACCTCTTGCACACGGCTCTGCTCCGTACACCTCGTACACACACGGCTCTGCTCCGTACACCTCGTACACACACGGCTCTGCTCCGTACACCTCGTACACACACGGCTCTGCTCCGTACACCTCGTACACACATGGCTCTGCTCCGTACACCTCGTACACACATGGCTCTGCTCCGTACACCTCGTACACACATGGCTCTGCTCCGTACACCTCGTACACACATGGCTCTGCTCCGTACACCTCATACACACATGGCTCTGCTCCGTACACCTCGTACACACATGGCTCTGCTCCGTACACCTCGTACACACGGCTCTGCTCCGTACACCTCGTACACACACGGCTCTGCTCCATACACCTTGTACGCACGCGGCTCAGCTCCGTACACCCACGACTCTGCTTGGTACACCTCGTACACACATGGCTCTGCTCCGTACACCTCGTACACACTCGGCTCTGCTCCGTACACCTCGTACACACTCGGCTCTGCTCCGTACACCTCGTACACACTCGGCTCTGCTTCGTACACCTCGTACACACTCGGCTCTGCTCCGTACACCTCGTACGCACTCGGCTCTGCTCCGTACACCTCGTACGCACTCAGCTCTGCTCCGTACACCTCGTACGCACTCAGCTCTGCTCCATACACCTTGTACGCACGCGGCTCAGCTCCGTACACCCACGACTCTGCTTGGTACACCTCGTACACACATGGCTCTGCTCCGTACACCTCGTACACACTCGGCTCTGCTCCGTACACCTCGTACACACTCGGCTCTGCTCCGTACACCTCGTACACACTCGGCTCTGCTTCGTACACCTCGTACGCACTCGGCTCTGCTCCGTACACCTCGTACGCACTCAGCTCTGCTCCGTACACCTCGTACGCACTCAGCTCTGCTCCGTACACCTCGTACGCACTCAGCTCTGCTCCATACACCTCGTACGCACGCGGCTCAGCTCCGTACACCCACGACTCTGCTTGGTACACCTCGTACACACATGGCTCTGCTCCGTACACCTCGTACACACTCGGCTCTGCTCCGTACACCTCGTACACACTCGCTCTGCTCCGTACACCTTGTACACACATGGCTCTGCTTCGTACACCTCGTACACACTCGGCTCTGCTCCGTACACCTCGTACACACTCGGCTCTGCTCCGTACACCTCGTACACACATGGCTCTGCTCCGTACACACACTTGGCTCTGCTCCGTACACTCGTAACACTCGCTCTGCTCCTACACCTCGTACACACATGGCTCTGCTCCGTACACCTAGTCACCCACTCGGCTCCGCTCCATACACCTCGTACACACTCGCCTCTGCTACATTCACACTGTAAATCCCTCCTGACCCACACATAACCTTCACCTAATTGCCATACACCTAGTACACACTCACCTCTGCTACATTTACACTGTAAATGCCTCCTGACCACACACAAACTTCACCTTATTTGAGCATCATTCATGGTGGCCAGCACAGTCCTGCATACACTGAGGAGCTGATCATGAGACCCCTGACTCCTCCCCATCCATTCACATCATCACAGGTCCTGTAAGCACACTAGCACAGTGTGTGCTGCTCTGTTGGCTCCCGTGGAGGGGGGAGGAGGGAGACCTCCGGTGCTGCAGGAGCCTGAAAATGACCCCCCAGCTGCCCCCTGGATATGGCTCTGGCCTCTGGCTGTGGGGGCAGTGCTCAGGGGCCCCTGAGGCTAGGGTCACACTTGCACTGTGACCCTAGCCTTATGCAAGTATAGTATGTTGCAGCGCATAGCGCTGGAGGCAGCCCATAGAAACCCGACATTTACCATGACAACCATTGGTTGTCAATGTAAACGTCGGGTTTCTATGGGCTCAGTTGCTGGCAGCGCATAGCGTTAAACGCTCTGCGCGGCAGCAGACAATACTTGCGTCAGGCTAGGGTCGCAACACAAGTGTGACCCTAGCCCTCAGGGGCCCGGTGGGCCCCCTCCAAGCAGTCGGGCCCCGGCACTTGCCCGGGTACGCCGGGTGCTGACGCCGGCCCTGACAGGGGGCTATATGTGCCAGCACAGTGGAGATATGTGCCAGCACAGGGGGGCTTTATACAATAAGGGGGCCATATTGAGATTATGGGGCCACATTGAGGATAGGGGGGCTATATCCCAGGGTGGGGGACCATGTACCAGGATGAGGGGGCCTTGTAACAGGATGGGGGTTATATACTGTATATATATATATATATATATATATACCAGCATGAGGAACATATATATGATTTGCAAGACAGACACAGGCATTATAAGACAGACTTCATTTAACATTAAGAAGTTGTCCATTACGCGGTAGATCCGGCAGATGCAGTGACATCTCCCCGATCTGCCGCGAGTTACAATAATCGCAGATGTCAAAGCAGCCTAAGGCTATTTTCCATGTCCAGTAATCTTCTGTTAGAACACATCCTGCAGAGATCCGTTGCGAAAAAATGTCCAAATGCAACTTTTTTAGATTTTTAAATAACTGATTTCTGCAGGATACATTTTTTAACTTTGGAGCCCATAGAGAATGGATCCGTTACCTAATATTTTGCCATCCCCATATTTCTTTCACGTTTAAAAGATCCATCTTTTGCTTACTGGATACGTTTCATATGGAAGAGAAATTCGCTATTTGCTACTTGCACGGATAGTACGGTATTTGTGACTCATTACTCGGTGAGTATTGCTGGTGCTCATGAGTGATGTGTCGATCGTGAACACAAATTGCCAGTTCCATTCAGTAAACAAAGGTAGCCCGCACCCCAGTGAGAGCAGTTTGAATGTTAGGGTCTCTCCGGGGTACAGCAAGGTGTTTTATGCAATTACAAACGCAAAAAAGGCCCACCGTCCCACCCTGTCCAGGAAAGACTCGTTTTATAGCTGGATGTGTGTGAGCGGAGCCAATCACTAATTGACTAACATTGGACTCGCTATTCGGACTAGTACACAAGAATTGCAAATTACTCATCACGAGTACAGTGATTACGAATATTTCGCTATTCGCTCATCACTAATAGCAATCAGTTAATGGATCTGTTCTCCATAGACTCCAATGTCAAAAAAAACGAATTCTGCAAAAATCAGTTAATAATGGACAAAAAAATTATGCTTCCACAACTTTCTTTGCTAATGTTTCTCTGCAGGATTCATTCGAATGGATGATTACTGAACATGTGAACTCAGCCTTAACCCTCAGTTCCACTCGCGTTTACAATGGATGAGTGCAATCTGATAAAACATTGCATTGCACCATTGTTAAACAATGAAGCAGTGTATATCTGGAAGTTTTTTCTCATGGCTAATCAGCATGAGTAAAAAAAGTCACAGTATACTACGTTGGTCAGCGAGTCTTGGATCACGTGCACTCGTATAAGTCTATGGGAGCATTTCTAAACATTGGACTGCACTCGGATATCACTCGACTGCAGTACAATATACACCAAGACTGACAACGAAGGAGATGGGGATATTAATCTCTCCCATCCTCTGGAATTTGTGCCTCAACATATCTGATTATCTGCTACACCAGGGGTCTCAAACTCCAGTCCTCGAGGGCCGCACACAGTCCAGGTTTTCAGGATCTCCTTAGCATTTGACAGTTGGTCATTTGAATACTAACTGTCAAATGCTATGGAAAACATGAAAGCCTGCACTGTATGCGGCCCTCGAGGCCTGGAGTTTGAGACCCCTGTGCTACACAGTGGCAGATTATAATGGGGCAATTTACCCTGGGCTGGTGGCCCCCCCAAAGCACTGGGCCTGGGACCACCGCCCATATTGACCTCGTTATAATCCGCCACTGCCGCTACAGCTTCAAACGGAACTTGAAAACTCATCTCCTCAAGAAAGCTTACAGCCTGCAATGATCCTACTGCCATCTCACCACCACCACCACCAGAGGATGGGAGATGCTCGAGAGAAGTCTTGGAGGTGGTTGGATGAGGAACGAATAAGTGTGGAGGAGAGAAGAAGAAGGAGATTTTAGGAGGACAGGAGACTACACGTTAGACGATATCGGGAGATTACTTCGAAGATCTACGGAGGAGACACATTATGGGTGGATTTGTAGGTCAATGATTGTAGTTTGAATTGGATACGCTGAAGAATTGGGAGCCAAATTAATAAGAAACATAAGAGATTGATGACTGTGTGTAATACGGTAGTATAGGAAAGTAAGGACAGCATTTTACAGGTTGGTGAATCCAAAAAGATTTCCTTTATTCCACCCTGTGCAACGTTTCGATCCTATAAGGATCTTTATCAAGCTTGATAGCTTCTCTATATTGACCTGATGCCAAGAGGACTCCTTGGAGGTGACATGGGCCACAATTGGGGTAAATAGAAACTCCTGTTATCCACTATGGGTGCTCCTTGACCAATTCCTATATTGAATGTATGTAATAGTATGCCATTATAACAGCCTTGAAACATGACTAGGGACGTAGGTCAAAACAGACACTCATGTTGCAAGGTTCGATGGTTTGGACTTTGGTTTACAGGGGAGCTCCCTCCACTAAGCGGCACTAGTACTCTAGTTTTCTCTATATTCAGGCCATAGCTAGTTTGCATGTTTTTCCCATGGAACATTGCCAGTAGGAGTCTATACTTAGCTTGTCTCCTTAAGGAGAGCCTGACCCACCACCTTAAAGCTGCATCCCGGACATGTTTAAGTTCACTTACAATTTATCAGAACACTACTAGGAGACTCTATTTTTTTTCAGTTAGATTTCCCTATTAGATAATTATAATATTATTTTTATGATGCATACAACCCCTTTACCAAATTGCCAATTCATAGGCATGAAAATATATCTTTTTTTTGCTGCCATCATTATTGCATTACCTTTTGAATATTAAGTCAGTAGATGTGAAGCCATGTCCATACGTATTTGGCACACGGTATAAAGGAATTATCAGCGTGTCAGTGCTGCAGTGAATTGGATTTCCACAAGGAACTGTATTATTCTAATTGATTTGTGCAGCGTTAGACGGCTTCCATTGTTTTCAGATCTCATTTTGCAGTGTATTTCTCTCCAGACCACATAGTGGTTTGGTGTACTTCCAGAAGCTAAAGCATTTATATTTGATAAGACACTAGAGATCTTTTCTCGCTTTATTGGCTAAAGTAATCCTGACAGTAAAGAAATGTTATGCACGGACGGACAATGATCTTTAACGTAAAAGTGAAAAAAGCTCAACTTTAATTTTTCATCGCCGCTATTTCCATAATTGAGCTTTATATAAATGAGGCATGAAAGCTTTAAACAGGTCTGTACAAGGTGAGCCGTGCGCAGCATGGAAGACACAATGAAAGCGGAGCATGGAAAATATTACTAGCCGTAAGAATATATCCGCTATCTGATTTGCTGTGATATTTTGTTACATTTTATTGTACATTTTCATTGTAGTACAGCTAACAAATTGAAATGGTCAGAGCATGTGAAGACTCATAAATGGATGGAACATCAGCAAATAACTTTCTTTGAAGTCTATGTCAGCCACTGGTGAAATAGCTTCCAACCATAAAGGAGTGATGGATGGTTGGAAGCTCTATAGCTCCTCGCTGCATACTTTACATTCATTAATTAAACAATGATCTTCTTTTCTTGTGATCTTTTCTCACTGGGAATCAAACCCACAACCTGTATGATTGCAGGAAGCAGCAAAACCTACAAGACACAGCCTGTACTGGCAAGAAAAGGAGGATTTTCTATACTTGAATCAGCATTAAAGGTTTTGAAATTACAGACATATTGTACTGCTACAAGGAAATATATCTATATATACTAGTGCATGTCTATACTGTACACTAGTAGTAAATTAAAAGTAACCTGTCAGCTCGTTTTAGGCCATAGCCTATCACTACCTGTCCCTGCATTTTGTTAATTTATCCCTAACAATCCCTCTCTGACCTAAAACTACACTGTAAAGCTTCTGAAAAATTATTTAATAACTCACATCCAGTCTACATCCGTAGACTGGAATGGGTGGTCTCCATGGTCCATTCTCCCTCATCGCTGGTTCTTTTCACACCCCGCTGGGCGTCATCATTCTGTGTCCTCTTTTGAAATTCCCACCTCCTACATGCAGTATGATGTGCACCCGGACATCAGTTTCCAGTCCAGTGCATTGTGGGTGTACAGTCCGGCTTCAATATGCGCACTGCGCATGCTCCGGGAGCCGGCCAGTACAACTGATAAACCCCCACAATGCACCGGACAGGAAATGACGTACGAGTGCACATCATACTGCATGGAGAAGGCGGGAATTTCAACAGAGGACATAGAACAATGATGCCCAGGGGGACGTGAGAAGAGCTAGCGAGGAGGGGGAGTGGAATCCTGGAAACTGCCCATCCCAGTCTATGGATGTAGACTGCATGTAAGTTGTTAAATAATTTTTCAGAAGCTTTATAGTGTAGTTTTAGATCAGAGAGGGATGGTTAGGGATGAGCTAACAAGATGCAGGGACAGTTAGGTTAGTGGCCTAAAACGAGCTGACATGTTCCCTTTAAAAGTCAATTTCTTTCCTATGAAATGACTAAAAAATATAAAAAAAATGAAATAATGATAGTTTTCATGCACTTTTTTGCAAAAAAATTAATCATTACAAATATCCTGGATATTTTTTATCTCAATCTGAACCCACAACCTGTATCATTTCAGGTAGTAGCAATAGCTATAAGCCTCAGCCAGCACTGGCAAGCTTAGGATAATTTTCTGTACTGAATTGATGAATAGGAGTCTCTGACTCCTCAGGCAGATCATACAGATACATAGAAATACATCTAAATATAGCAGTGTATTTCAATGTCCCTTTATTCTGGGAAAATAAAAAAGTCAAATTTTTTTCATCTGCAGTCACTTTTTTAAGTACAGAATGAAGCTGGGGTCACATTTGCAAAGGCAACTGCGGTTGCCGCCTCCAGATCCGGAGGCGGGAACTGCAATTGCTTTTACACACATTTTTTAGGAAAAATGTGTGCAGGAAACCACAATCCAGTAACCGGATTGCTCCGGATGTCTAATCCGGAGCAATGCGGTTACCGTCTACTTTGTTCATCCCTGCTGCCGCCGGGATAAGCAGGGTGTTAAATGTGTATTAACACATTAAATATGAATATTAGCTGTGGGCAACATGTTTCTAGGGGGTGTCCCTTCCCCCTCCTAGAGACATGCTGTCCACTCCTCTCAGCATGTTAGGGGTTAATAAGGCATTTACAGTAAGCCGGCTATTGTCGGCTTTGTAGAAATGTATGAATGAAGATGCGGCTCCTGACAGTACAGGAGATACTGTACGTAATGTACATATAGTATCTGCCGCTGTCCGAGGTCCTGTAACTATTACCATGCAGCGCATCCCCATAGACCTAATGTTAATGGTTACAGGACCTCGGACAGCGGCAGATACTATACGTACTTTACGTACAGTATCTGCTCTACTATCAGGGATGCCACGGCTTCATTCATAAATTTCTACAAAGCAGAGAGGGGGAGGCCATCCCGAGTGAATGATCCAAGAATCGTGCGAGTAACTCGCATGTCACTCGGACAGTGTGTTTCCAGCCTTACACTGCAGCTCGCTCAGCTCCTATTCTACCAACAAATAAAAAGTGACGCAAAACCATTCATTACAAGGAAACCACAAACCCTCTTTATAGACATTATTCTAAATTGATAGAAAAGGCACAAAACAAGTAAAAAAAAAAAGGTGCCAAAACTTACTAAGTGTAAAGAAAAGCAAAGAAAGATTAAACTTTCCAAAAGTTGTTAAACACAGGAATAAATGATAGCTTGCCTCTAAAGTTGATACTATCTATTATTTGGCTCCATTTGCTCCAAGTTACAACATATTCACCATTTTTGATATCATAAAAATGATCCATGTATATAAGACAGTTATCTATGGTGATCAGTGATCTGTTAGTGAAATATTAAGAGCTAGAAGCCCAGCCATGAATGAAAGCTAATGGTGATATAAATATACTGTCTCAGCCATTAGTCTGGCATTTTACCAATGATCATATTACCATTCATCACTGTTGGATTTTTATGGCACACATGTTAATAATTATGATGCACCTACTGGTGGGGAAGGATAATTAAAATTAATACTCTGTCAAAGGCTCTGAATAGAATGACCATTGCCCCTTTTTTCAGAGAAGAGTAATGGATAAGATATGGAATAGAATGTGGAAGAGTGAGAGACGGTCTCCCCTTTCTTAGCTTTTCATTTCTTGTGTTTTTATTATTTCAGAGTTATTGGAACGTCCAATAGCTGAAGTGGATCTGTCACATCACATTTTACAATACAAACTACATACACTTATTAATACATAGGTCAGAAATTACTTTAAAAATCAAGCCTGAAAAGCTGTATAATCCTAATATTAAGATGCACATTTTATGAGTCCGTAGCTCATGTCCAAGTGTATTCAGTCCCTGCACACCCCGCCTAAATGATGCTATGCGAGCACACGGGTATAAGTAAATAGGTCTAGCTAAAAACTACTACACCTGACCCAACCACCTAGTTCTTGTATAGACTAGAGGTCCCAGCTGTGCCGTCCCTAAAGGCCCCTATGCAGACTAAAACAACCCTAACAGGATAACTACCATGACCTCTTGGACTTGCTTCCTAAGCATCCTTCGAGGGTATAAAGTTCATGGGAAGGTACAGAGTAAAGAATAAGGTAAATTAAAAGTTAATAATCTGCCAGGAAAAGCACTCGGCAGAAGGCTGTAATTGCAAGCAGTGTCCACTTCAGAAATATCACCAGCGAGAAATGCAAGTCCGGGGAAGTTTAAATAGTTACATCCACCAGGTGATAGGGCAGACTGAATTACAGCATGGAAACGCATGTTGGTAAAAAGGCAAAGAACATAAAGTTGATCAGAATCTGAACAGTGAACAAAATCAGTAGAGAAGGAAATGGACCAGAGCACAGATATTTGCCAGAGCAAATCGGAAGCATGAGATTGATAGATATAGCTTAAGGCCACTTCACACACACAGATATCTGAGTCCAATATCTGAACAGATCTCTGGTTGCAGTGAAATCATGGATACATTGCTCCATTTTGTGGCTGTGTACAATGGAGCAATGTGTCCATGATTTCACTGCAACCAGAGATCTGTTCAGATATTGGACTCAGATATCTGTGTGTGTGTGAAGTGGCCTTTATACTAAGCAACTTCAGATCTCACCTAGGAGGAGGGACACTGAGGAGCTGAGATTGAGATCTAAAATGTTGATCCAACTTCACCAGTTCTGTGAGATCTATTTAACCTCAATATAACCAATAATAAAGCAACCTACTCTACATTACTTGGAATTTTGTAAAACTAGAAGGACTAAGACTAAGGCAACTGTCGAAGATGAAAAGTGTAGTTTGTGAAAAAATATAATCAATGTTACCTTGTTCAGTCTTTTTGTGTACTAGGGTTTTTTTGGGTAACAAAAAAAAAAGTAAAAACAAAGGTATACAATGATATACTATAGATGTATTTTAGATTATATTATACAACATTATTTAACTGAAAAAGCTTAAAAAAATTTACCAGGAGTTGAATGTCCAGTTATTGCTCTTTATTCCTACTGCACTCATAGGTTGTTTTTTTTTGGAGTTTTTTTATAAACCCACAGTATGGTTCCAGAGATAAAAGTCATTATATTTACTGCTAATTGCTAATTTTTATGTTCTTTACAAATGGGGCTTTGTTTGTAGAGAATCCTGTGAGCCACACACCCTTGGTAAAGAAACATACATTCTATAACTTTTGACTGAGTGGCATGTCCCATTTAAAGGGACTCTGTCAGGTCATTTTTCAGTATAATTGTAATAATACCTTTGAAAAGTACTCGGGCAGACCTTTTAAAACATGCAAAGATCATTACTGTAGCCTTTGAAGGTTTCTTGCTATAAGCATCTGCACATCCTGCAGGAAGCTGGCTGCACTAGTCCGGTTCATTACTTTCACTGCTGACTAGTCAATAGTATGTAAATGTTAATGAAATAATCACACTGATCCAAGCTGGTATTCCCTCCCTCCCCCTATGCTGAAGTCAGTCACTAAAAATCTCAGGCTTGTGCCAGCTACTCTTGAAAGTGAGGTGGAGAGAGAGGGAGAGGTAGGAGAAGGGGGGAGGTGTTTGTTGCTCTGAGCACAAGCTGCAACTCTTGTAGTAAGATCACTGCAGTGTGTGCTGCCTGTGAGAGATTTCTATGTGTTTATATGAACATTTTTTCCTGCATACATGTAATGTGTGAACCCGAGGAAGAGACCATGCACATGCTAACTTGTACAGTAGAGGAGCAAAGATTATGAAATTTCAAGAACAAATATGGAAAATAGCCAACATGTGGTGCTACTAAAATATATGTTGGTATCCAGCAACATATTTTTCCCCTCAGTTTACAAAATGTTCATCAATTCTTCTCGGAAACATAGATGTCACTAATTTTGCTTGGTACAATTTCTTTTAAAAAAATTTTTTGCTAATGAATTGTTACAATTAACCACTTCCTTCTGAGGCAAATATTCATTTTTGCTCTTTGTTTCCCCATCTATTTTCATTCATCCTTTACCTTGAGATATACCTTTATGCGTTACTCTGGCCATGTTTATTTTTGAAGTTGAATTTTGAATGATATTTTAGTTTACCATAAAATGTACAAAGAAACTGGAAAAAATTCAAAGTGTGGCGAAATGGCGAAAAACTGTATTTTTCACTATTGATGTTTGGGTTTTATTGCTGTTTGAGATACAGTTGTGCTCAAAAGTTTACATACCCCACCAGATTTTGTACTTTATTGGCTTTTTTTTCAGAGAATATGAATGATAACACAAAAACTTTTTTCCACTCATTGTTAGTGGTTGAGTGAAGCCATTTATGGTCAAACTATGGTGTTTTCTCTTTTTGAATCATAACGACAACCAAAAACATCCAAATTACCCTGAACAAAAGTTCACATCCCCTGGTGATTTTGGCCAGATAACAAGCACAGATGTTGACACAAATGGGTTTGAATGGCCAATAAAAATAGTATCCTTACCTGTGACCTGGCTGCTTGTAATCAGTGTGTGAGCATAAAAGCTGAGTGAGTTTCTGGGATCCAGACAGACTCTTGCATTTCTTATCCAGCCACTGACGTTTCTGGATTGTGAGTCATGGGGAAATCAAAAGAATTGTTAACGGATCTATGGAAAAGATAGTTGAACTTTAATATAACAGTAAAGGTATACAAAAAGATATCAAATTAATTGATAATGCCAGTCAGCAGTGTTCAAACTGTGATTAACAAATGGAAAATCAGGGGCTCTGTAAAAACCAAACCACAATTATGTAGACCAACAAAACTTTTGGCCACAACTGCCAGGAAAATTCTTCGGGATGCAAAGAAAAACCCACAAATAACATCAGCTGAAATACAGGAGTCACTGTAAACTAGCGGTGTCGCTGTTTCAAGATGCACAGTAGGGAGGCACTTGAAGAAAAATGGGCTGCATGGGCAAGTCACCAGAAGAAAGCCACTAGTGCGCAAATACCACAAAGTATCTCACCTGCAATACATCAAACAGTAGATAGACAAGCCTCCAAACTCCTGAAACAATGTAATTTTTAGTGATGAGACCAAAATCGAACCTTTTGGCCACAACCACAAACGTTACATTTGGAGAAGTGTTAACAAGCCCTATGATGAAAGGAACACCATTCCTACTGTAAAGCACAGAGGTATATCGCTTTCGGTGTGGGGATGTGTGAGCAACAAAGGTACAGAAAACTTTGTCAACGTTAAAAGAAAGATGAATGCAGCATGTTAACAGCAAATACTGGAGGCAAGTTAGCACTCATCAGTCCGGAAACTGCGCATAGGACGTTCTTGGACGTTCCAACATGACAACGATCCAAAACACAAAGCCAAGTCGACCTGTTATTGGCTACAGCAGAATAAAGTGAAGGTTTTGGAGTGGCCATCTCAGTCTCCTGACATCAATATAATTAAGCAACTCTGAGGAGAACTCAAGAAAAGCGCAGTTCATGCAAGAAAGGCCAGGAATTTACAGGAACTGGAGGCTTTTTGCCAAGAAGAATGGGCAGCTTGACTATCTAAGGAAATAAAGAGCCTCATCCTCAACTACCACAAAAGACTTCAAGCTGTCATTGATGTTAGAGGGGGCAATACACGGTATTAAGAACTGGGGTATGGGAACTTTTGATCAGGGTCATTTGGATATTTTTGGTTTTCATTATGATTTTAAAAAGAGAAAACACAGTAGGTTAACAATAAATGGCTTCACCCAACCATGAGTGGAAAAAAGTTTTTGAGTTGTCATATCTCAGAAAAAAAGGCCAAGAAAGCAAAACATCTGCCAGGGCAAGTAAACTTTTGAGCAGAACTGTATGTAATGACTGTATAACACAGCTAGCACCTTGCAGGTATGGAACAGGCTCACTTGCTGTGCCCCCACCACCATGACTATGATATATGTATATCTGGTGTGCAAAGGAGTTAATGAGCTAGAGCATGAATAATTTCAAGTGATTTAAGCCTAGATAAGCTTCTATACACAGTTGTTGCAAAGTTTTGGTCCCTCATTATAGTTTGGCGGGCTAGTTTTGAGCTCCAAATCACTGACCTTTACCATATGCTAATTAAGCTTTTTTTTGCCAGATAGAAATGAGGAGGAGTTTTGTGAAAGATTCAGAGGACAAGGCTCTCCACTCATTTTTATAATTCCTTGGGCTCTTTTCTTCATTTTCTTTTGCATGTGCACACACGGCTTTGAGTGACCACTCTCTCATTATTTATCCTGATTATTATTTTACTATTTTCTTACTGTTATGTACAGTGAAAAGATAATTGATGGGTCAAAAATCATTAAAACAGTGTTGTATGAGATTAGAAAAAGTTAGCCACGTTCTTCCTGAGACAGCACCACATTTAGGCCATCTCTGGTATTGCAACATACTGTATGAAGTTCATAGAGTAAAGCTACAATTCCAAACACAGACTATATACAAGAGTGATGCCATTTTTGGTGGAAAGCCGATATGTTTTCATAATGATATCAAAGCTCTTTTTCAGATAAAGCAAGCCACACAGACCTTCAGAAAACTCTAGAAATTATTCATTATTGATGGGGAACGATCAGAGACTGTAGGATTTATATCATGGCTATTGTAGACGTTGGTCATTAGTGGTTTTCTACTCTTAATTAAAGGTTGGCTCTCATGTAAGGGACCTGCCTCAAAATTGTCAGTAATGTCTAGTATGTAAATAGCTTTTTTTAGTATAATGAAAACTTTATTTTTGCATTTCTCTCATAAAATAATAATAAACCTATTAACTTTTCTGACTTCTTCTAAAATGTCTCCTAGACAAAATACAGAATCAACATAAAATAGCTGTGACATGTCGGGAAGTAAATGAAATAATACAGTAATAATAATTCCCGCAGTTAAATATATGTTAAATGTGATCCACCATTATTCATACTGTGTTATTTTTATTATAGGTCGGAAGGTTTGTTATGCAGATTATAAACATCCTTGTTACAAAATTGCTTATTTCCAAGACTTGACGGCACGGGTTGGATACCATCAGGCACGCGAGGTTTGCGAAGGGGAAGGAGGCCATCTTCTGAGCATTGAAAGTGAAGCAGAACAAAAACTAATCGAAAGGATGCTACAAAATCTCACAAATTCAGGGTCTGGGAAATCTGATGGGGATTTCTGGATTGGACTCTCAAGGAACCGAGAATCCATGGCTTCATCTGGTGCTTGTCCAGACCTTTATAGGTGGGATGATGGAAGCACCTCCCGATTCAGGTAATTCAATGCACCTCATACATTAAAAAGGACAAGGGCGACACATCATATAATAACTATGTCATTACTAGAGTTAAGAGAACTTCCTAATGTTCATTTCACTCAAAACAACAAGCGGTTCAATTCAGTCCAAATAAAGTTAAAGGCAATCTGTCAGTAGGATCAAGTCTCCTAAGACCTGCTTCAAACCGCGGTGTGATCCGATCCGGGGCTGTCAGGGATGAACCTGACAGCCCCGGACCGGATCAGGACACAGAACCGGAGGGCCAAACATGCCCTCCGGTCCGGTGTGCAGCCGGACGCCTCAATTGCAGCCGCAGCTGCTGATAATTCAAGATTGCGGCTAGCAGAGAGCTAGCCGCGGTCCTGAAATTTCAGCAGCGTGCAGCCACCGGTGTCCTGTTCCCGGATCTTCCCAGATCAGGGCAATCCAGCAGTTGGACTCATAGGGGCGCCATTCATCTAGTGGTGCAGAAGCATCGTACTGTGCGGCCCAATGCTCGGGCAGCGGAGCGGTTGGGTAGCTTTCAGACACTCTGCATCATATGTATCAGTGTGAATGGTGTCCTATGCAGGCCCAGTATATGCATGGCAGGTCGCCTCCCACATCTTGCTGGTAGAGGTGATTTATCAGCCTGCAGCTGGGCTTGCTTCACATTTGGGCTCTGACTGCGTCCTGTAAGTGCACTTGGTTTCTGTTTTTGGCATGGATGGTAAGGTTTTTTGATGCTGCTTTTTTTCTAGTAGTTTTTGTACAGTTTTGGTAGGACTGATGAGCATGGGATTCCGTGACGTGGATCATCAGCTTAAATGTCTTGGGCCAATACATGAACCAAAATCCCATCTATAAAGGTTTTTTATTTATCATATAAAAAACTTTTGCACTTTTTTATATATCCAGGGTGCAGTTGGGCTCATAGGGGCGCCATTCATCTAGTGGTGCAGAAGCATCGTACTGTGCGGCCCAATGCTCGGGCAGCGGAGCGGTTGGGTAGCTTTCAGACACTCTGCATCATATGTATCAGTGTGAATGGTGTCCTATGCAGGCCCAGTATATGCATGGCAGGTCGCCTCCCACATCTTGCTGGTAGAGGTGATTTATCAGCCTGCAGCTGGGCTTGCTTCACATTTGGGCTCTGACTGCGTCCTGTAAGTGCACTTGGTTTCTGTTTTTGGCATGGATGGTAAGGTTTTTTGATGCTGCTTTTTTTCTAGTAGTTTTTGTACAGTTTTGGTAGGACTGATGAGCATGGGATTCCGTGACGTGGATCATCAGCTTAAATGTCTTGGGCCAATACATCAACCAAAATCCCATCTATAAAGGTTTTTTATTTATCATATAAAAAACTTTTGCACTTTTTTATATATCCAGGGTGCAGTTGGGCTCATAGGGGCGCCATTCATCTAGTGGTGCAGAAGCATCGTACTGTGCGGCCCGATGCTCGGGCAGCGGAGCGGTTGGGTAGCTTTCAGACACTCTGCATCATATGTATCAGTGTGAATGGTGTCCTATGCAGGCCCAGTATATGCATGGCAGGTCGCCTCCCACATCTTGCTGGTAGAGGTGATTTATCAGCCTGCAGCTGGGCTTGCTTCACATTTGGGCTCTGACTGCGTCCTGTAAGTGCACTTGGTTTCTGTTTTTGGCATGGATGGTAAGGTTTTTTGATGCTGCTTTTTTTCTAGTAGTTTTTGTACAGTTTTGGTAGGACTGATGAGCATGGGATTCCGTGACGTGGATCATCAGCTTAAATGTCTTGGGCCAATACATGAACCAAAATCCCATCTATAAAGGTTTTTTATTTATCATATAAAAAACTTTTGCACTTTTTTATATATCCAGGGTGCAGTTGGGCTCATAGGGGCGCCATTCATCTAGTGGTGCAGAAGCATCGTACTGTGCGGCCCAATGCTCGGGCAGCGGAGCGGTTGGGTAGCTTTCAGACACTCTGCATCATATGTATCAGTGTGAATGGTGTCCTATGCAGGCCCAGTATATGCATGGCAGGTCGCCTCCCACATCTTGCTGGTAGAGGTGATTTATCAGCCTGCAGCTGGGCTTGCTTCACATTTGGGCTCTGACTGCGTCCTGTAAGTGCACTTGGTTTCTGTTTTTGGCATGGATGGTAAGGTAAAATCCAGCCTTATAGACGCCCATGTCAGGGAGCGCCGGATTGCCGGGAGGGTCTGGGTGAATCCTGGAGGATCTGATTTGGGGAGATTCTTCTCCATGGACACAAAAATACTGCATTCTCCGATTTTGTTTCCGGGAGAAAAATCTATCTCCTCCCGGATTCTCCCAAACACAAGGAAACCGGATGGCAGAGAGCTGGATAGGATACTATGGGGCCAAAATCTGGATTGGATCACACTGCGGTGTAAAGCTGGCCTAAGCCGTCTCTAGGTGCAAGCACTTCCTAGAAAGCTGAATAAAATGATACCTTGATATGTGGGGATCTGATGTTTTTATCAGGAGAAATCTGCATTTTTTTTTTTTATATATTAAGACCTATGGTTTGGACATTGATTTCCCTAATGGCCACTTTACATGCGGCTACATTTCTAGCTTATCCACAGGTAACTTACTGGCTGCAGTGAAATCATGGAGACATGGTTCTATCTTGTTGCTGTGTACAAATGGAATAATGTCTCCATGATTTCACTGCAGCCAGTAAGTTACCTGTGGATAAGCTAGAAATGTAGCCGCGTGTAAAGTGGCCATAAGACTTTACCTCCAGAGATTATTTTAAATGAAAAGGGTGCATTACCTATGTGAGACATGTAATCACTGACAGTCTGCTCTTCTGATCTCCCTGCAGAGTTGTGTGTGAATACATCTAACACAATACAGAAGAGCATGTCATATTAGAAACACATCTCAATTGTCCTTTCAATGTACTTTCAGCTCTGTTGCAGAGCTGTGCGTCATTTCAACTAACGCAGTACAGCTGTAATGAACATATCACACTCCCACACATAAGTAGTAAAAAAGGAGAAGGCATGAGCGCACCTAACTGGACACTGTACAGAGTAAAAAGAGCATAGCAATACAATTTGTGCCTCCTGAAGATCCAGAAGGGATGCAGGCACACACTGTCTACAAAAGGAGAGGAAGGTGTGCAAGCACAAACCCAAACCCAGAGAGAGATAAACAGAAACAAGTACAAAAAGGAGAAAGGAGTAAGGACTTTTATGGAAAACAAGAACAACATAGAGGAACCACTCAAACTCAACCGGTGTTTACTCCAAGTAAATTCCTAAGTTAAAGGGCTGAAACTCCCAGAAGCCAGACCAAATAGAGTTATAGCCAGCAAGGAACTGTAGTGAAAAGAGAATATATATATATTCATCCAGACTGTGATCAAGCAAACCAAAGCAAGACATGGAAGACTCCTGAAAAGGATAGAAACCAAAAAGGAAACAATAAAGGTAATAGAAACCATCTGAATTATGACAGAGGAGAAAAGAACCAGAGCTCAACAGACAGGGGAACCGACGCAGAGCAAGAGCTGACTGGATCCAATCTCCAAATTGAACCATGACTAGAGCAGAGTTGAATCTTGTCTCATTACAAAATAGCAAACACATTTGCATTTGTCCCCTGTCAGCTTTGGTGTATTACCCTTCCTCCACACTGACTGCCTATGGGATTGAAGCAGAAGCACTTTGAGAGCACAGCTGCAAATATGTTACAAATCAGACAAGGTTCAGCTCTGTTGTACTGTGTTAGTTAAGCGCAAACACAACTATTCAGATCAAAGATATCAGTATATTATTTTATCCACCTTCCTATGACCTACATGCCCATGCAGATTGCTTAGGTGGGTTGATCCTACTGTCAAATTCCCTTTACGTCCCAATGTCAAGCTCCTCAGGGGTCATTATTATGTTTTATAATTCTCTCCAAACAGCAAAGGGTTAAAAAAAAATGAGGCTCACCTGCCTTAGGCAGTAAACTGGATCTTTACATCACCACCTAGCTCTTTGCAACTGCAAGTCCTCTGCAGGTCGTTGAAGCTCTTAGGCCCACTCAGTCATTGATGTGCAGTGCCTAACATGTTTGTCTCATCAATAATGGAATAATTGTGGAGTAATTCACGTGGTAGACTAGGAGTTGCACCAGAGTTGTTGTAAGGAGTCAGGTGAGGGCCTAAGACAAGTCTTTTTATGCCATCCTTCCAGCATTTAAAATAATTCTCAAAATGTTGGATTTTCCAGAATCCAAAATTTTGGGGAAATTTGTAATGAATTTTATTCACCAGAAAATTGATTCACTTATTTTTATTCTTCCTAATAAAATTCAGTGGACTCATAGTCCGATCTATCCATGAGGTTAGCGTTCCCCCACTTCATTAGACTATTGAATAGCCGTGGTGCGCACCAGCATGTCAGCCACCACATAGGGGGCGGAGGCAGGGGTGAACCTAGCCTCTGTGCTGCCTGAGGCGAACTGCAAAATGGCGCCCCCCCCTCCCTCCAGAAAGTCTTTTTTCAATTGGTAGCAATAAATCTAGTTTGCACAGATTTATATCTACCCTGTAAAATGAAATGAGGACAATAGTGGATATTTTAATTTAGAGAAATAGAAAAAAAGTTGTTCAAACACATGTATGTCAGCGCCATCACACACATACAAGGACCACACGGACGAATCCAGAACAAGGGTCATTAATGGTAATGGCAGGATTGGCTCAACCATACAGACACACAATGGCTGGCAGAGCGGTGGTCCTGTAAGCAGACACAGTCCTGCAACCTGAAGCGTGCTGAGCATGTGAGCCGGTATCAAAGGTGAGAACACAAGCTTTGACATATATGTACTTCAAAAGGTAGTGGAAGGGGTTAAATTACACTATATATACACATGTATACAGCACAGATATACTGGACAGCACATGCTCATTACATACACATCATATACTCACACAGACACACACATCATACATGTCTTAGTTATATAACAGATGCTCAGCAGGTACACATCATATACACAGCATATGGATGCTGCAGAAGTGTATATACACACACTTCACTCAAAAGATATCTA
Organism: Allobates femoralis; assembly: GCA_033576535.1. NCBI lineage: Eukaryota > Metazoa > Chordata > Amphibia > Anura > Aromobatidae > Allobates > Allobates femoralis. Next base: position 56,378,173 of record JARQOC010000002.1, on the reverse strand, counting down.
AACACACATACGCACACAAAGCAACTCATACACAGCTCCCACACAAAACACACACAGACACGCAGCTCACACACACAACTCCCACACACAGACACGCAACTCACACACAGACACAACACACAGTTCACACACACAACTCACACACAGCTCACACACAGACACGCAACTCAGACACAGCTCACACTCAGACACAGCTCACACTCAGACACAGCTCACACACAGCTCACACAGACACACAGCTCACACACACACAACTCCCACACACAGACACGCAACTCACAGACACAACTCACACACAGCTCACACACACAACTCACACACAGCTCACACACAGACACGCAACTCACACACAGCTCACACTCAGACACAGCTCACATTCAGACACAGCTCACACACACATGCAACTCACACACACATGCAACTCACACACAACACATACACACACAGCTCACACAACACACACACACACACAGCTCACACAACACACACAGCTCACACAACACACACACAGCTCACACAACACACACAGCTCACACAACACACACACAGCTCACACAACACACACAGCTCACACAACACACACAGCTCACACAACACACACAGCTCACACAGCTCACACAACACACACAGCTCACACAACACACACAGCTCACACAACACACACAGCTCACACAACACACACATACACACACAGCTCACACAACACACACACACAGCTCACACAACACACAGCTCACACAACACACACAGCTCACACAACACACACAGCTCACACAACACACACTCAGCTCACACAACACACAGCTCACACAACACACAGCTCACACAACACACAGCTCACACAACACACACACACAGCTCAAACAACACACACACAGCTCACACAACACACAGCTCACACAACACACACAGCTCACACAACACACACTCAGCTTACACAACACACAGCTCACACAACACACAGCTCACACAACACACAGCTCACACAACACACACACACAGCTCAAACAACACACACACAGCTCACACAACACACAGCTCACACAACACACACAGCTCACACAACACACACAGCTCACACAACACACAGCTCACACAACACACACACAGCTCACACAACACACAGCTCACACAACACACACACACAGCTCACACAACACACACACAGCTCACACAACACACAGCTCACACAACACACACACACAGCTCACACAACACACAGACAGCTGACACAACACACAGCTCACACAACACACACACAGCTCACACAACACACACACACAGCTCACACAACACACACACACACAGCTCACACAACACACACACACACAGCTCACACAACACACACAGCTCACACAACACACAGCTCACACAACACACACAGCTCACACAACACACAGCTCACACAACACACACAGCTCACACAACACACAGCTCACACAACACACACCGCTCACACAAATCTCACACACAGCTCACACAACACACACAGCTCACACAACACACAGCTCACACAACACACACACACAGCTCACACAACACACAGCTCACATAACACACACACAGCTCACACAACAAACACACAGCTCACACAACACACAGCTCACACCACACACACACAGCTCACACAACACACACACACAGCTCACACAACACACATACACAGCTCACACAACACACACAGCTCACACAACACACAGCTCACACAACACACACAGCTCAACAACACACACAGCTCAAACAACACACAGCTCACACAACACACACAGCTCACACAACACACACAGCTCACACAAATCTCACACACAGCTCACACAACACACACGCACAGCTCACACAACACACACACACAGCTCACACAACACACAGCTCACACAAATCTCACACACAGCTCACACAACACACACACACAGCTCACACAACACACACACACAGCTCACACAACACACACAGCTCACACAAATCTCACACACAGCTCACACAACACACACAGCTCACACAACACACACAGCTCACACAAATCTCACACACAGCTCACTCACAGATTATACAGATACCTCACACAGTCCTCTGTGCTGTTTGTACATGTGCAGCTTCACTTGCTCACAGCCCCTGGGCCCCAGCCCCCAGGCCCCAGCCCCCAGATCCCAGCGCCCTCACTCCCTGGCCAGCAGTAGATCTGTCACCCTGTGACCTGGAGCTTCTTATCATAGGTATCTCAGCACAGAAGGCTGCTCTCTGATCTTTGTCGGCTCTCACTTCTTCCCGCGCCGTGCAGGAGAACATGAGAACCCCCTGCAGATGCCGCCCCTTCCTTCACCAGCAGGTGGCGCCGCCTGAATCAGGCCACTCACATTGCCTCATCATTGATTCGGCCCTGGGCGGAGGATGCGGATGGAGGTGGAGGCTCTCTTCTTATGAATACACTGGGCTCATACAAATTACTCCACTGTACGTTATCACAATCTGTCACAACTTCAACTATGAAATGCATAACGCACAACATTTTTTGTCTCCTAAGAGCACAGACGTGTATCTGTAATTTGCTTCTCTCACACAGCGCAGCACATAAACTGACAGATCTGCTTTTACTAGGTCAATTAGTGCATTCATTGTACCATAATAACTTAATTGAGTTTATTATAACATGTTATTAAGAAATTCAGGAAGATTCTTGCTGCCTCATTCAGCGATTAACCAATAAACGCCTATTTTTAGAACAATTGAACAAATATATGTTTTTAATTTTAAAACTTGGAGATGTGCAGTTAAAGGATAAATTAATGGGAGCTGGAGATTATTGCATAGGCTGTCTTCATCCAGGTTCCCTATAGAGTGACGCATCTCTGCTCGGTGCATGTGTTTGCAGCTACATTTATATACCGTATATACTCGTGTATAAGCCGAGTTTTTCAGCCCAAAAATTGGGCTGAAAAGTCCCCCCCTCGGCTTATACACGGGTCATACGGTATGCTGTGGGGGGGGGCTGTGACCGGGAGCTGGAGGAGGCAGGAGGGGGCCGCGGTGACCGCAGGCGGTCACGTGGGGCCGCCTCATTAGTGCAATGAATATGCACGGCATCCCCCCGTCCATCAGCGGCGGGGGGATGCCGTGCATATTGCACTACACAGCCCCCCTCCTTAATATGGGTCCCCAGTAGTAATAAACAGCCCCCCTCCTTATCACGTCCCCCCCAGGCTGCGGCAGCTGTGAAAATAACAAACACTTTATACATCACCTTCCGGCGCAGCTCTCCGCTCCTCCGGTCCTCTGCTCCTCCGCTCGCCGGCTTCTTCTTCCTTGTTGTGCCGGTGTCATGTGACCGGGCGCAGGAGATGACGTCATTTCCTGCGCGCGGTCACAGAAGTCGGCACATCAAGGAAGAAGAAGCCGGCTAGCGGAGGACCGGAGGAGCGGAGGAGCGGAGAGCTGCGCCGGAAGGTGATGTATAAAGTGTTTGTTATTTTCACAGCTGCCGCAGCCTGGGGGGGACGTGATAAGGAGGGGGGGCTGTTTATTACTACTGGGGCTGCTGGATACTACACTGGGGCTGTATACTACCACTGGGGCTGCTGGATACTACACTGGGGCTGTTTATTACTACTGGGGCTGCTGGATACTACACTGGGGCTGTATACTACCACTGGGGCTGCAATACCACTGGGGCTGCTGTATATAGGGGCTGCAATACCACTGGGGCTGCAATACCACTGGGCTGCTGTATATAGGGGCTGCTGTATACACCACTGGGGCTGCAATACCACTGGGGCTGCTGTATACAGGGCTGCAATACTACTGGGGCTGCTGTATATAGGGGCTGCTGTATACACCACTGGGGCTGCAATACCACTGGGGCTGCAATACCACTGGGGCTGCTGTATATAGGGGCTGCATTACCACTGGGGCTGCAATACCACTGAGGCTGCTGTATATAGGGGCTGCTGTATACACCACTGGGGCTGCAATACCACTGGGGCTGCTGTATATAGGGGCTGCAATACCACTGGGGCTGCTGTATATACCACTGGGGGCTGCTGTATATCATACTGCTGGGGCCTGTATACCACTGCTGGGGGCTGTATACCTGTGCTGGGGTCCACCCTCGGCTTATACGCGAGTCAATAGATTTTCCCAGGTTTTGGGGGCAAAAGTAGGGGGGTCGGCTTATACACGGGTCGGCTTATACACGAGTATATACGGTACTTGGTTATATATATACAGTGCGTTGTGAAAGGCTCCCTTAAACTTTTCAACCTTTTGCCACATTTCTGGCTTCAAACATAAAGATATAAATTCTAATTTCTTTGTGAAGAATCAACAACAAGTGGGACACAATCGTGAAGTGGAACGAAATTTATTGGATATTTTACACTTTTTTAACAAATAAAAAACTGAAAAGTGGGGCGTGCAATATTATTCGGCCCCTTTACTTTCAGTGCAGCAAACTCACTCCAGAAGTTCAGTGAGGATCTCTGAATGATCCAATGTTGTCCTAAATGACTGGTAATGATAGATAGGATCCACCTGTGTGTAATCAAGTCTCCATATAAATGCACCTGCTCTGTGATAGTCTCAGGGTTCTATTTCAAGTGCAGAGAAAATCATGAAGACCAAGGAACACACCAGGCAGGTCCAAGATACTGTTGTGGCAAAGTTTAAGGCCATATTTGAATACAAAAAGATTTTCAAAGTTTTAAACATCTTAAGGAGCACTGTGCAAGCGATCATATTGAAATGGAAGGGGTATCACACCACTGCAAATTTACCAAGACCCGGCTGTCCCTCTAAACTTTCATCTCGAACAAGGAGAAGACTGATCAGAGATGCAGCCAAAAGACCCATGATTACTCTGGTTAAACTGCAGAGATCTACAGCTGAGGTGGGAGAATCTGTCCATAGGACAACAATCAGTCGTACACTGCACAAATCTGGCCTTTATTGAAGAGTGGCAAGAAGAAAGCCATTTCTCAAAGATATCCATAAAAAGTCTCATTAGAAGTTTGCCACAAGCCACCTGGGAGACACCAAACATGTGGAATAAGGTGCTCTGGTCAGATGAAACCAAATCAAACTTTTTGGCCACAATGCAAAATGATATGTTTGGTGTAAAAGCAACACAGCTCATCACCCTCAAAACACCATCCCCACTGTCAAACATGGTGGTGGCAGCATCATGGTTTGGGTCTGCTTTTCTTCAGCAGGGACAGGGAAGATGGTTAAAATTGATGGGAAGATGGACGGAGTCAAATACAGGACCGTTCTGGAAGAAAACCTGTTGGAGTCTGCAAAAGACCTGAGACTGGGACAGAGATTTATCTTCCAACAAGACAATGATCCCAAACATGAAACAAAATCTACAATGGAATGGTTTAAAAATAAACATATCCTGGTGTTAGAATGGCCAAGTCACAGTCCAGACCTGAATCCAATGGAGAATCTGTGGAAAGAGCTGAAAACTGCTGTTCACAAACGCTCTCCATCCAACCTCACTGAGCTCCAGCTGTTTTGCAAGGAAGAATGGGAAAGAATTTCAGTCTCTCAATGTGTAAAACTGATAGAGACATACGCCAAGAGACTTGCAGCTGTAATTGCAGCAAAAGGTGGAGCTACAAAGTATTAACTCAAGGGGCCGAATAATATTGCATGCCCCACTTTTCTATTTGTTAAAAAAGTTTAAAATATCCAATAAATTTCGTTCCACTTCACGATTGTGTCCCACTTGTTGTTGATTCTTCACAAAAAAATTACAATTTATATCTTTATGTTTGAAGCTTGAAATGTGGCAAAAGGTTGAAATGTTCAAGGGGGCCACATACTTTCACAAGGCACTGTATATATATATATACATATACATTATATATATATATATATATATATATATAATGTAATCTACTGCGCTGGCGATCAAGACAACACACAATTTCCATAATATTAAGGTCATTGCATTGTCCTATGTGAAAATGTCCTAAAATTAGTAAAATAGCAGTATTATAAGCATATTTCATAAATTGAATATATTCTAAAGCACAGAATAAAAATCTAAATGCGATAAAAGAAACAGAACACTGATCAAAGTAAGAGAACAGTTTCAGATGAAAGTTATTGGTGTTAATCTCGCACCTGGTGCTAATTTCCTTAATTATCGGACAACCCCTATTTAACTGGCAGCCTAACTTTACAGGTTGCACTCACTTTACAAAAATGGTGTGTCGTTCCAAAGTGACTTAAAGCCCCTGGCAGGTTGTCCACATGAAGGCCAAAGGGGTCACCCTGGTCGTTCCAAGTCTGTGATTTCTAGAATATTGCATCTTTACAGCATCACAAACTCTTTGAAGTACCACAAGAAGGCTGGTTACCCTCGAAATACAAATACAAGAGTGGACAGAATAATGCGAAAGATCCTCATGGGTAATCGTTTCAACACTGCAGCTGGAATTGCTTGAGCAGTTCAGCAACAAACAGAGTAAGGATCTGTCTCATCATACATACAGTGTCACGATGTTTAAGACCATTTGGACTAAAAGCCCACTCTGCAGTGATCAAACCTCTCATTAGAATCAAAAGGCTAGAATGCTCTTTGGTGAGGAGCATGTTGTGTGGACAGAGGAGAAGTGGTCCACAGATCATTTATTGATGAAAGCAGGTATACCGTATATACTCGTGTATAAGCCGACCCCTGTATAAGCCGACCCCCCTACTTTTGCCCCCAAAACCTGGGAAAACCTACTGACTCGTGTATAAGCCGAAGGAAGACCCCAGCACAGGTCTACAGCCCCAGCAGTGTGGTATACAGCAGCCTCCCCAGTGGTATATACAGGCCCCATGCTGCTTTTTTTCTAGTAGTTTTTGTACAATTTAGTTAGGACTGGTGAGCATGGGATCCCTTGATCGTGGGTCACCAGCTTAAATGTCTTGGGCCAACGCATGAACCAAAATCCCATCTATAAAGGTTTTTTATTTATCATATAAAAAACTTTTGCACTTTTTTATCCATCCAGGGTGCAGTTGGGCCCATAGGGGCGCCATTCATCCAGTGGTGCAGAAGCATCGTACTGTGCGGCCCAATGCTCAGGCAGCAGAGCGGTTGGGTAGCTTTCAGACACTCTGCATCATATGTATCAGTGGGAATTGGTGCTCTATGCAGGCCTAGTGTATGCATGGCAGCTCGCCTCCCACATTTTGCTGGTAGAGGTGAGTCATCAGCCAGCAGCTGGGCTTGCTCCACAATTGGGCTCTGACTGCGTCCTGTAAGTGCATTTGGTTTCTGTTTTTGGCATGGATGGTAAGTTTTCTGATGCTGCTTTTTTTCTAGTAGTTTATATACAGGCCCCAGCAGTGTTACAGCAGCAGCCCCAGAGGTATATATAGCAGCAGCCTCAGAGGTATATACAGCAGCAGCCCCAGAGGTACCGGTGTATATATAGCAGCAGCCTCAGAGGTATATACAGCAGCAGCCCCAGTGGTATATACAGCAGCAGCCCCAGAGGTATATACAGCAGCAGCCTCAGAGGTATATACAGCAGCAGCCCCAGAGGTATATACAGCAGCTGCCTCAGAGGTATATACAGCAGCAGCCCCAGAGGTATATATAGCAGCAGCCTCAGAGGTATATACAGCAACAGCCCCAGAGGTATATATAGCAGCAGCCCCAGAGGTATATATAGCAGCAGCCCCAGAGGTATATACAGCAGGAGCCCCAGAGATATATATAGCAGCAGCCCCAGAGGTATTTATAGCAGCAGCCCAAGAGGTATATATAGCAGCAGCCTCAGAGGTATATACAGCAGCAGCCCCAGAGATATATATAGCAGCAGCCCCAGAGGTGTATATATAGCAGCAGCCCCAGAGGTATACATAGCAGCAGCCTCAGAGGTATTTACATCAGCAGCCCCAGAGGTATATACAGCAGCAGCCCCAGAGGTATATATAGCAGCAGCCTCAGAGGTATATACAGCAGCAGCCCCAGAGGTACCGGTATATATAGCAGCAGCCTCAGAGGTATATACAGCAGCAGCCCCAGAGGTATATATAGCAGCAGCCTCAGAGGTATATACAGCAGCAGCCCCAGAGATATATATAGCAGCAGCCCCAGAGGTGTATATATAGCAGCAGCCCCAAAGGTATACATAGCAGCAGCCTCAGAGGTATTTACATCAGCAGCCCCAGAGGTATATACAGCAGCAGCCCCAGAGGTATATATAGCAGCAGCCTCAGAGGTATATACAGCAGCAGCCCCAGAGGTATATATAGCAGCAGCCTCAGAGGTATATACAGCAGCAGCCCCAGAGGTATATATAGCAGCAGCCCCAGAGGTATATACAGCAGCAGCCCCAGAGGTATATATAGCAGCAGCCCCAGAGGTATATATAGCAGCAGCCTCAGAGGTATATATATAGCAGCAGCCTCAGAGGTATATACAGCAGCAGCCCCAGAGGTATCGGTATATATAGCAGCAGCCCCAGAGGTATATATAGCAGCAGCCCCAGAGGTATACAGCAGCAGCCCGCCCGCCACCCCCATCAGTATACAGGCGCTCCCCCATCAGTATCCAGGGCCCCCCCTTGCTGCCGCCAACCTGTAAAGTAAGATCATTATACTTATCACTGTCCTGTCGCCGCCGTCCCCGCTCTGCATCGCGCTCCTCCGGCTTCATCCGGCTTCTTCCGGCTTCCTCCTCTGGCGCACAGACAATGACGTCATTGCCTGCGCCCACCAGAGGAGGAAGCCGGAAGAAGCCGGAGGAGAGCGATGCAGAGCGGGGACGGCGACGACAGGACAGTGATAAGTATAATGATCTTACTTTACAGGTTGGCGCCTGCAAGGGGGGGGCCCTGGATACTGATGGGGGGGCGCCTGTATACTGATGGGGGTGGCGGGCGGGCGGCCTGCCATATGACTCGCGTATAAGCCGAGGGGGGGACTTTTCAGCCCAATTTTTGGGCTGAAAAACTCGGCTTATACGCGAGTATATATGGTAACTTATTTGGGTCTGATGGGAAACCTTATGTTCATTGACAAACTGGGGAAAGTCTGAACCTAAAGAGTGTAAAAAGTCAGTAAAAGGTAGTGGAGAAAGAGTCATGGTTTGCGGAATGTTATCTGCTGCTACGTTGCAGAGTGAATGCAAGTGTGTATCAGAACAATCTTCAACAATACATGATTCATTACTTGCCCTCAGCACCCAAGCAGCCAGCAATTTTCATGCAGAACAATGCCCCCTGTCACATAAGCAAAACAGTTAAAGCAGTTCCTTGAAACAGAAAACATTGAAGTAATGAAATAACAGCCCAGAGTCCTGATCTAAACCCAATAGAAAACCTCTGGAAAATCCTTGGTGACAAAGTTATGGCCAAGAAGCCCACAACAGTCACAGAACTGGGAAAGAGACTGGAAGAAGAGTAGATCAAAATTCTACATGAGCAGTGGGAGAGACTAGTGATGTCCTGTGGCCACAGATGTGCTGAAGTCATTCACAGCAAAGGCCTGTACAAAGCAAAGGCCTGTACACTTCCTACTGATTGGTGACTGTTGTAACCTTCACAACATTTAGTTTTAGTTTTCTCTGTCTACAGCCATTGCTGTTCTCTAATTATGATCATCACGTTTTGTGTAAAATAAACGTTTTGCATTGATAAACTTTGTTTATTTTGGAAAACACTGCTCTATTTCCAAATGTTCAACAATGTAATCAAGTGATCATACATTGTTCTCCAATTTGATCACCAGTGTATGTACTAATTGTCTGTGAACCCTCTTTATATAAATAAGCATACCTCTAAACTAATCTCCCGATATCTACCCACCACCAATCTCTGGTCCTCCCAAGTCCTCCTTTTTTCCTCCACTCTCATATGTTCCTCACCCTGTCGCCTTCAAGGCTTCTCCTGAGCATCGCCCATTCTCTGAATTTTTGTCCCCAGTGTCTCCAAGATTCAGAATCTTGAAAAAGAACTTGAAAACCCATCTCTTAAAGAAAGCTTATAGCCTGCAATGACCTCACTCGTACCTAAAAAAACACAGGAGCTGTTGCAACTCCCTGTACACTGTAAGCCTTTAAGGGTCCTCTCCACACTGTTCCTGTTGGTTATTGTTAGTTTGTTCACTGTAATTTGTATTTGTATGTAAACCTTTTTCAAATGTTCAGTACTATAAAATCAATGGTGCTTTAAAACTAAATAATAATAGTAATATAACACAAGTACAATAAACTAACAAGGACAGACTGGTACAGAAGGGAGAGGACCCTGCCCTCACAGATTTACACTGGATAAGGTTTTGGGGATGGTAACAGTAGGTTAAGGAATTGGAACAATTCCAGTAGTAATGAGGTATCAGTGGGGTAATTGCATGCTTTAGGCTTTATTGACAATGAGTTTTCTAGTTGTACCTGAGGCAATGAATTCTAGAGGACGAGGCAATGAGTACTAGAGGAAAGGAAATGCTATGGTGAAATCTTGGAGCTAGTTGGGTGAATAACATACAATGACAACGGAAATAATAAGATGTTTGGATGACAGAAGATTTTGTGTCTGGAGGTTTGAGTAGATTGCTTTGACCATGTTTGGGAATGATAGGTTATAGATGGCCTTGAATGTCATTATTAGTGAGCTAATTTGAATTCATTGAATTAATGAAAGTTGGAGAAGGAATTGGTAGAGGTCAGAGGTGTTAGAGAAGCAGGGGAGATGTGGATTTATTGGTCAGCAGAGTTAAGTTAGACTGGAGGGGAGTAATAGTGTTAGTCCGGTGACAATAGAGGAGGATGCTGAAGTAGTTAAGTCAGGAAATGATAAGGGCAAGCAGAATAATTTTTGTTGATTCGGGGTTGAAAAACAGATGTCATTAACTGTGATTGATAGTCATGGTAAAGAGGTTGAATAGGATGTAGGGAAGATGTTGAGTTCGGTTTTGTCTAGATTGAGCTTTAGGAAGTTTGATGGGAAGAAGGAGGATTTGGTTGACAGACACTCTGGGATTCTGGACGGCAGAGAGGAGATGTCAGTTTATCAATGTATAGGTGGTAGTGCAAGCTACGTGACTTTATAAGTTATATCAGGGCAAAAAGTTAAAATTGGAGAAAAGAAAAAATAATGACATGGCCCCCTTGTTCACCTGATCTGAACCCCATAGAGAACCTGTGGTCCCTCCTAAAATGTGAGATCTACAGGGAGGGAAAACAGTACACCTCTGGGAACAGTGTCTGGGAGGCTGTGGTGGCTGCTGCACGCAATGTTGATCGTAAACAGATCAAGCAACTGACAGAATCTATAGATGGAAGGCTGTTTAGTGTCATCATAAAGAAAGGTGGCTATATTGGGCACTAATTTTTGGGGGTTTTGTTTTTGCATGTCAGAAATGTTTTTTTCTAAATTTTGTGCAGTTATATTGGTTTACCTGGTAAAAATAAACAAGTGAGATAGGAATATATTTGGTTTTTATTAAGTTGTTTAATAATTCTGCACAATAATAGTTACCTGCACAAACAGATATCCTCCTAAGATAGCCAAATCTAAAAAACCACTCCAACTTCCAAAAATATTAAGCTTTGATATTTGAGTCTAATAATCCTCTACAATACAACTTGTCCAATAATTCTCTACACAGTGTATATGATCCCCCATCCTGATATATTTTCTCCCTATCCTAGTATTTACAGTCCTCATCCTGGTATACATGGTCCCTTTACTGGTATATATGTCCTCCATACTGGTGTATATGGTCCTCATACTAGTATATATATGGTCCCCTTACATATCTAATGCATAATTAAAAAAAACCAAAACATTCTACTCCCCAGTGGCGTAACTTGAAGCTCATGGGCCCCGATGCAAAAACTCTAACGGGGGCCCCCAATTATTACAAATCTTTAACAGCAAGGGAGTTTTGGGGCCCCTAGGCTCCGGGGCCCGGGTGCGATCGCAACCCCTGCACCTGTTGTAGTTGCACCCCCTGATACTCCCCTTTCCTCCACTCCCACGTCGCCCGGTGACCTCTGTAGTCAGTGCACAGTGGCTGGCCCGGCAGCTGACACTGGAGCACTCAACAAGCGGCATGACATCATTATCATACACAGTACTGCCAGTGGCATGTATTACAGTGCAGGGACCCGATGGGTCTCTGTGTCGCGATGCATTTCAGCTGAATGTGAGTGCTTGGCTACACATCCAGTTGAAGCAGGTGCTGGCGTTGGTCAGGACTCCCTACACCCTGGTTAGCAACCCCTGCGACTGCAAACATTGCACCCCTGGTTGCGTATACTGACTGAGGTCAGTGAATTGACAGTGCAATATCTCCACTGGGATACTCTGAAAGTGCGGTACTCGAAGACATGTGGGCATAACCGTGATTGAAACAGACCGACAGTCACAAATGGTTCTGTGAAGCCGTGCGAGTGTAACCGCACTTGAAATGAACTGTTTGTCATTTCTGTCTTGTAATTCTGAAGGAAGGCTCAGATTTAATTCATGAAAAGCGGTTTATGTTGAGTTTTAATAAATCAACTGGACTATTTAAATAGAAAACCTTTCCTGTGCACCTCATCTAGCAGCCAAGCGAGTGTCCTCCATCAAATTCATTGAGCAGTGCCTCACAAAACATACACTTATTTAGGACATTCCTTGTGTGAGGTATATGTCGTCTGTGTTCGAGGATGTTAGTCCATTTTTTATTAGCCACTTTTTCTGTGCCATGCATAATATATTGTATTTGAGTGTATTAGTTATGTAATTCCAATAAATATTAATCTTTTATATCTATATTAGCTGTAGAGCCGACATTGCCTGGGCATGATGCCCTTATATGGTCATAATGCTCATATATAGTAATATCGCCCATATATGGTAATGTGTGTGTGTACATGTCACAGACCTGCCCTCAGTAGCCAAGCCCCTTCATAGCTTTGCCCCTACACATAGCCTCACCCCTCATGGAAACCCACCCCTTTCTTGGTGAAGCCCCACCTCTTCATAGCTCCACCCTTCCACATAGTCCTGGGGGTGGGTTTATATGGAGGAGGCAGGGACATGGCTATGTTGAGTGGGTGGGGTTATGTGGCGTTGGCAGGGCTATGAGGAGGTGGTGGGGATAATGTGCATGCATACACACATTCATACATACACTCAGCTTTAATATATTAGATATCAGTCTACAAACGTCTATGTAATTGATATAGATGTATGTATAATTTGGCAAAGGGAGCAAACATTACATGAAATGTGAGGGGTTATCTTTAGCTTTACAGGCAGTGATAATCACCTGGTGATAAAACCTTGATTGTAAGTAAAGAACAGCACACAGCCTAATAAGTGACAGATCACTGAATTCAGTGTTTTTACCCCCTTCATTATGTTGTGTTCAGGTTACATAGCAAAAGTCTGCTGACAGATTTTCTTTAATAATTAAAAAAAAAAATTTGCAATTTTCACACTGGCCAGTGGAGTTTTTGTAGCCTCATATTTCCTGTTGTTTCAGGACATCCAAATGTTAAGTGAGCAGCAATAGGCAGACTCAGATGCCGCATCTAATGAGTGCGTGAAGTGAGCCGTGACATCGCCTTTTGTGATTGGTGGATTCTCTGTTATCAGCTATGTAGAGGTGTTACCTGTCATTGTAATCCTCCCTCTGCTGATAATGAGCCTGCTGAAAACTCTTCCTAAAAGATCAGGAGGTATGAGTCCAAAATAACCCCAGTGGCCAGTGACAAAATTGCAAAATTATTAATTTCGTTTTTTTTTAATAAAGTATTAAAAAGAAATATCGACACCTTATTTTTTTAAAACAAACACCTGATTTATACAATAGGTCATAGTTTTGCAACACGATTCATTCGAAACTGCCCTCATCCCACCCCGCTCATCAGTGTGTAAGGATGTGTTCTCATGTTCAGTTTTTGGTCAGTTTTTCACATCAGTGGTTGCAGGGGTGCACCAAGCCCCTCTGCCGCCTGAGCCGCCGACTACGGGGGGGGGGGGTGCTGGTGGAGCCCAGCACTGCCGCCCCCTCTGCCGCCTGAGCCGCCTGAGCCGCGGCACCGGCAGTCATTGCCGGCCGCGGCCGTGAGTACCGGGGGGGGGGGTGCTGATGAGCCGTGGGCAGCGCTGCCGCCCCTTCTGTGCCTCCCCCCGGGTCGCGCCGCTTACCTGCGGTGCGCGCGGGGTGAGCGGCCGGCGCCATGACAGGGGGAGGCTGCGTGCATGAGGCGCCGCCCCTTCTGCACTGCCGCTCCCCCTGCCGGCTGCCGCCTGAATGACAGGGCTCACCTTGTCCAATGGACGGTGCGGCCCTGAGTGGTTGTAAGCAGTGGGTGATAAATACAGAAGTGGTGACCTGTTTCCTTTGCTTGCTCCAACATGTCAATGTGGTCTAAGGCTAGGGCCATATTTGGAAGGCAGAATGCGGTTGCCGCATCCATTTCCGGATGCAGTAATCTCCTGTGCCTTCATACTAATTTTGCCCTGTAAAAAGTGTGTCCCTAAATCCACATGCAGTACTGGATGTCTCCTTAATGTGGCATCCGGTACCGGATGTGGTAGATGCTGTGGAGATTACAGTGTTCCCCTGCTTTCCAAACACAGATTTTGTGTCCCGGGACTGAAATTGGATTGAATCGGTCCACCTGGATCTGGTAGTAGCTGTGTGCTGCAAGGATCTTTTTCATATTATATAACCCTGCAGCTTTGCTAGCACCAGTTCACATTTGTCTTTGAGTGCTGTGCAGTTTTTTTCTTGTTATCCACCTGGATCTGGCCGGATCCGGTGCAATCCGGCGTGTTAAAACATGGGTGTCTATGAGCGCCGGATTCCGCCGGTCTGATAAAAAATCGGACCAGTTGCCGGATGCTCTTTTCAACCCTGCTGCTGCGGGGATGATCAATGTTTGATGGGTTAATGTGTATAATATATTTGGCAACATGTCTCCAGGGAGTGTCCACCCTCCCTAGAGACATGGTGGCCAAATGCATTGGCATTTTAAGTGTTAACGGCCTATATTAATGTTTGGCCGATATTTGTCGGCTTGTACAAATCTTGATTGGAAGCCGGCGGCTCCTGGTTGTCAGCACGAGCATCAGTACGCAATGAGCGTAAACACATTGCTGGCCAGCATCCTTAATAAGGAGCTTATGCCAATTGTGTACTGTACCCGCCGCTCTTCATGGTGCTGAAGGCTTAAACATCAGCTCTATGGCCAGCGCACCGGAGTTTCAATGTGCCCTGGCCGTAAAGCTGATGTTTAAGACTTCAGCACCATGGAGAGCGGCGGGTACAGTACGCAATTGGCGTAAGCACCTGGGACAGCTCCTTATTAAGGATGCTGCCAGCAATGTGCTTACGCTCATTGCGTACTGATGATCGTGCTGACAACCAGGAGCCGCCGGCTTTCAATCATGATTTGTACAATCCGACAAATATCGGCTAAACATTAATATAGGCAGTTAACACTTAAAATACATTTGGCCACCATGTCTTAGGGAGGTGGACACTCCCTGGAGAATGTTGCCAATATATTATACACATTAACCCTTCAAACACTGGGTTAATGTACACCATTGCAGCATCTGTGCTGATATGCTGCGCAGATGCTGCATTGTTGTTCCAAACCCATCCGGTACTGCAGTCATTCATATGTGTCTTATGGTACGGGATTCGGACCCACAGGGCTTCCATGTTAGAAATCCGGATCCGGTTTTGCAACCACTGTGAAAAATGCAGCCTGCATGAATTTTCCCGCAGGCTGCAAAACCGGATGTGGTAAGCGCCTTACAAATAGTGCAATGAGGTTTTTCTATTGTTGCCTATGGGTGCGGATCCAGATCCAGTTTTGAGCATTTTTAATGCTCAAAACTGGATCCAGATCTGCAATTTCAATCGAAAATGTGACCCTCGCCGAAGAGAAACACACCACCACTTCTGCTATTTATCACCCACTGCTTACAACCACTGATGCGAAAAATGACCAAACTGAGCATGTGAAGACCAACTTCCCACTCTGAAAAAGACTGAGATCATGTGAGATTTAGCAGGCAGTAACTAGTTTTTAAAGAGTGAAAAAGATGAGATTACATATGAGATCTTGGCCAGGCTCGTATACATATGCTATGATAAAGAGATAAGATAAATGAAGAATATTTATTCATTTATATAGCACTATTAATTCCACAGCACTTTACATACATCAGCAACACTGTCCCCATTGGGGCTTACAATCTAAACACCCTATCAGTCTTTGGAGTGTGGGCCACACAAACACAGGGTGAACACACCACACTCCTTGAAAATGTGTCCTTGGTGGGATTTGAACCCACAACCCCAGTGCTGCAAGGCTGCAGTGCTGAGCCACCGTGCCAATGTATAATGTGTGCACATGTTTGTATGTATATTATTATTTATTATTATAGGCTCATTAATTCCATGGTGCTTTACATGTGGAAAGGGTAATTAAAGTCAAGTCCAATGTACATAGACAACATATAGCACACAAGTACAGAAGGAGAGAGGACGCTGTCCGCAAGGGCTCACAATCTACGAATATGTTGCTTAAATAGTTATTCCCAGCTTTGCAGGTTATCACATATCCAGAGTTGACAGTTTGCCAATCAGATCTATGGGAACCCCATCGATAACATCAACGGGGCTTGGAAAGACCCAATTAAATAGAGCAGTTTTGGTAATTCTGGAGATAGCAGAGTACAGGACTTGGCTGTCTCTGTCAGACCCTACAACAATGAATGAAACAGAACTCTGTCATGGCAGCTCCGATTCAGTAGTAACCATGCCTGACACTTTATTCACTGTTTATGTTTCTGACAGAGAATGTCATGTACAGAGCTCTACTTTCTCCAGGAGACCCATAGACAATAATTGGTGTAAGTGGTGGTGGTAGATGTATGCTGCCATCTATCCTTTCCACAGAGTAATTTCAAAGCCTTGTTTTGGTGGTTGGGGGTGATCTCAGCAGTCAAACTGACTCCAATTAGCAAGTTATTACTTTGCTTGTTAGTGTTGAGGGGTAAAACCTACCAACTTGGCATTATCTCTTTATAGGGGTTTTCCACTATTAATTGATCCCCTTTCATGGGTCCTAATGCTTCTTAACAATTACTTTTTTTTAATACAGTGGGTATGGAAAGTATTCAGACCCCTCCCTTTATATTTTTCACTCTTTGTTTTATTGCAGCCATTTGGTAAATTCAAAAAGTTCATTTTTTGTTCGCATTAATGTACACTCTACACCCCATCTTAACTAAAAAAAACATAAATGTGGATATCACATGGTCATAAGAATTCAAACCCTTTGCTCACACACTCATATTTAAGTCACTGTTGTCCATGTTCCTTTTGATCCTTCTTGAGATGGTTCTACTCCTTTATTGGAGTCCAGCGTGTTTAATTAAACTGATAGAACTTATTTGGAAAGGCGCACACCTGTCTAGTATAAGACTCACAGCTCACAGTGCATGTCAGAGCAAATGAGAATCATGAGGTCAAAGAAACTGTCCAAAGAGCTCATTGACAGAATTGTGTCAAGGCACAGATCTCGCCAAGGTTATCAAAGAAGTCTGCAGTACTCAATGGTTCCTAAGAGCACAGTGCCACCATAATCCTTAAATGGAAAATGTTTGGTACCACCAGAAGTCTTCCTAGACCTGGCCGTCTAGCCAAACTGAGCAATTGTGGGGGAAGTGCCTTGGTGAGAGAGGTAAAGAAGAACCCCAAGATCACTTGGCTGAGCTCCAGAGATGCAGTAGAATGGGAGAAAGTTCCACAAAGTCAACTATCACTGCAGCCCTCCACCATCGGGCCTTTATGGCACAGCGGCCTGACTGAAGCCTCTCTTCAGTGCAAGACATATGAAAGCTCGCATAGAGACTGCAAGAAAACACATGAAGGACTCCCAGTTATGAGAAATAAGATTCATTGTTCTGATGAGACAAAGATAGAACTTTTTGGTGATAATTCTAAGCGGTATGTGTGGAGAAAACCAGGCCTGCTCATCACCTGCCCAATACAATCCCAACAATGAAATATGGTACTGGAAGCATCATGCTATGGGGTGTTTTTTCAGCTGCAGGGACAGGACGACTGGTTGTAATTGAAGGAAACATAAATGTACAAGTACAGAGATATCCTGGATGAAAATCTCTTCCAGAGCTCTGGACCTCAGACTTGGCCAAATGTTCACCTTCCAACAAGGCAATGACTCTAAGCGCACAGCTAAAATAACAAAGGAGTGGCTTCAGAACAACTCTGACCATTCCTGACTGGCCCAGCCAAAGCCCTGACCTAAACCCAATTGAGCATCTCTGGAGAGACCTGGAAATGGCTGTCCACCAATGTTCACCATCCAACCTGACGGAACTGGAGAGGATCTGCAAGGAAGAATGGCAGAGGATCCCCAAATCCAGGGGTGAAAAGCTTGTTGCATCATTCCCAAATATACTCATGGCTGTACAAAAGGTGCAAATACTCAATACTGAGCAAAGGGTCTGAATACTTATGACCATGTGATATTTCAGTTTTTTTAAATAAATTAGCAAAAATTTCTACATTTCTGATTTTCTCAGTCAAGATTTGGTGCAGAGTGTACATTAATGAGAAAAAAATGAACTTTTTTGAATTTACAAAATGGCTGCAATGAAACAAAAAATGAAAAATGTAAAGGAGTCTGAATACTTCTTTTACCCTTGTTGCTTCTATGAGATTATCTCTCTGGGTGACGTAACCCTTTGTTATCATGCAGACATTGTTTCCTGTCTGTTACTTCTGATCTGGAAAAAAAAATTCTCACCAGAAACAGCCATTAGCCAACACAAACTGAAATCTGTGAACTTCTGATCAGGGCATCGAAATTGGAGGAATTGAGAAGCTCAAGTCACTGGGTTGGGCCTACCCTTCAATGATTGTCAGGGTGTCCGAACTCGCAGATCATAGTTTTCACTTACCTTTGCACTGATCCTACCGACACCAGGCCTGGTTGGAGCCAGCTGGGGAAGTCTGGGGTCGACACCGGCATACCGGAGCCGAGGCAATCAGTGGTCTATCCCTGGTTGCAAACCGACAAGATGTGGGACCGACAGAAGAGAGCCATAGCACCACAGACTGCACCTCAATCTCAGTCCTAAATTGGGTCCAGGACTAGTGATGAGCGAGTACTAAAATGCTCGGGTGCTCGAAGCTCGGGCCAAGCATCCCGAGATACTCGTGTACTCAGCCCGAGAACCGAGCCCAATGTAATCCTATGGGAGACCCGAGTATTTTTATGAAATGACTGCCAGCAGCATGTAGAAACCCTAAAAATGTCACAAAAGTCTCAGAAGAGTGCTCAAATGACATGGCAACACCATGGGAAGACCCCTGGAAGCATTTCTCACTCAAAAGTCTCAGCTGTGAACAATCTTGTCCGAGTTTCATGCCAATTTTACGGAGTCACCAGAAAACCTTCCAAAATGACACCAAAATGAATATTCAGGGTGGAAATGTTAAGGGCACATATCCAATAGTGAGATACAGCTGCAGTATGTTACTTTTTGTGATTACATGAAAGATTTTACGTGAAAACATTGTGCGGCACTCCGATGTCCTTGAGAAGAGACGTACATGAAGCCCTGTCTTGACATATTGTGCCCATTTTGAGGAACTGGGTCTATTCTAGTATTTTCCTTTGCCAGGGCAGTCCAAAATTGGGAGGTTCACCAATGCCCCTGGATAGAGACGTGCATGAGGGCCTGTAAACCTGAAGTGCCCATTGTAAGGAAGTGGGTGTATTGGAGTATAGCCCTTTGGCAGGGCAGCCAAAAATTGGGAGGTTCCACATTGTCCTTGGATAGAGACATGCAAGAGGGCCTGTAAACCTGAAGTGGGTGTATTGTAGTATAGCCCTTTGGCAGGGCAGCCAAAAATTGGGAGGCTCCACATTGTCCCTGGATAGAGACGTGCAGGAGGGCCTGTAATCCTGAAGTGGGTGTATTGTAGTATAGCCCTTTGGCAGGGCAGCCAAAAATTGGGAGGTTCAACAATGACCCATGCATACAGACATGCAGTAGGGCCTGTAAACCTCAAGTGGGTGTATTGTAGTATAGCCCTTTGACAGGGCAGCCAAAAATTGGGAGGTTCAACAATGACCCATGCATACAGACATGCAGTAGGGCCTGTAAACCTGAAGTGGGTGTATTGTAGTATAGCCCTTTGGCAGGGCAGCCAAAAATTGGGAGGCTCCACATATCCCTGGATAGAGACGTGCATGAGGGCCTCAAAACATTTTTCCCATTGAAAAGGAGCGGGTCTCCTGTTGTTGTAATGCCCATTCTAAAAGAATGGGTGAAAAAAATTACCACTGCGGGTATACCTGAAACAACAGCCTAACTATTGTAACGGTCATCATGGTGGCACATGAGGAGAAGGAGGAGCAGTCCAGCGATTAGCCAAAGTCCAGAAGTGTGTACCCATGGGTGAGTGGAGGTACATGGCAAATTCCCATAACAAAATTTAAATTCAGTTGTCATTTGTTGGTGGTGTGGTGAAGTCTGGCCCAATCCAACCCTTGTTCATCTTGATCAGAGTCAGCCTGTCAGCATTTTCAGTTGACAGGCGGGTGGTTTATCAGTAATGATTCCACCTGCAGCACTGAAAACACGCTCAGACAAAACCTAGCGGCAGGGCAGGCCAGGACTTCCAAGGCGTAGAGAGCCAATTCATGCCACGTGTCCAGCTTGGAGACCCAATAATTGTAAGGCACAGAGGAATCTCGCAGTACAGTTGTTCGATCTGCAAGGTACTCCTTCAGCATCTGGCCAAACTTATATTTCTTGTGGCACTACCCCGCACCTCAGGGGCTGTGGTACTGAGGGGCTGAGAAAACTGTCCCACATCGTAAAGACTGTTCCCCTATCTCTGGCGGATTGACTTGTGCCCCTCTCGGCCGTACGCCTTGGTTGTCCACCAATTCCTGACCTATGCCGCTAGCGTTTTGTGAGGTGAATGATTTGCCTACTTCCGTGACTATGGCCTTCTGGAACTGCTGCATTTTGGCTGACCTCTCCGCCTCAGGAATGAGAGACATAAAGTTCTCCTTGTAACGTGGGTCTAACAGTGTTGCCAACCAGTACTGATTGTTGGCCAAGATGTTCTGAACCGCGAGGGTGACGAGCCAGGCAGCTTACCATAAAGTCAGCCATGTGCGCCAGACTCTTAACAGCCATCACTTCAGTATCCAGACCAACACGATGACTGAACTTGCTGTCCTCCTCCTCCTCCTCATCTCCCCTGTCCTCTGGCCAGCCACACTGAATCGAGGGTATGACTGGTGTGCATGTCATATCCTCAATTTGGCCAGAGAGTTGCTCCATGTCTTCATCCTCCTCCTCCTCGTCATAGTCCTCCACTGCACGTTGTGATGAGATGAGGCTGGGCTGTGTGTTTTCACCCACACCCATTACTGTTTCTGGCTCCAAGTCATCGCGCTCGGCCTGCAATGCATCCTCTTTGTTTTTCAGTAGAGACCATTTTAGAAGGCAGAGTAGTGGTATGGTGACGCTAATAATGGCGTCATCGCCGCTCACCATCTTGGTGGAGTCCTCAAAGTTTTGAAGGACGGTACATAGGTCGGACATCCATCTCCACTCCTCAGGTGTTATGTGTGGAGTTTGACCCTTTTCCCGACGGCTTAGGTGATGCAGGTAGTCAACAACTGCCCTCTTCTGCTCACATATCCTGACCAACATGTGCAGAGTTGAATTCCAACCGTGGGGACATCACACACCAGTCTGTGGGCCGGAAGACGCAAACGGCGCTGAAAGCCGGCAAGGCCGGCGAAGCAGCAGGTGACTTGCGAAAATGTGCAGACAGACGGCGAACTTTTACCAGCAGTTCAGACAGCTCTGGTATGACTTTAGAAACCTCTGAACCACCAGGTTGAGCACATGGGCCACGCATGGAACATGGTCAGCTGGCCTCGCCTCAAAGCTGCCACCAGGTTCCGGACATTGTCACACACGACCTTTCCTGCTTTAGGTTCAGAGGCGTGAGCCAGTGATCTGCCTGCTGTTTCAGAGCTGTCCACACCTCTTCTGCATTGTGGGGTTTGTCACCTATGCAGACTAGCTTCAGCACAGCCTGTTGCCGCTTCGCAGAGGCAGTGCTGCAGTGCTTCCAGCTTGGGACTGTGTAGGAGGGTACAGTGGATGAGGATGCGCAGGAGGAGGAGGAGGAGCTGAGGAGCATGACATTACGAGCTGTAGAGTGTCGGTGAAACCCTGACAGAGGTAGGGCCTGCTATCCTTGGTGTGGGAAGGACGTGTTCCGTCCCTCGCTCAGACTGGGTCCCAGCCTCCACAATATTAACCCAGTGTGCCGTCAAGGAGATGTAGCGGCCTTTGCCCACAAGCACTTGTCCACGTGTCTGTGGCTAGGTGGACTTTGGCTGAAACAGCGTTGTTCAGGGCACGTGTGATGCTGTTGGACACGTGGTTATGCAATGCGGGGACGGCACATCTGGAAAATAGTGGCGGCTGGGGACCTGGGTAACGTGGGACAGCAGCCGCCATCAGGTGGCGGAATGCTTCCGTCTCCACCAGCCGGAAAGGCAACATTTCTAGCGCTATGAGTCGCAAAATGTGAGAATTCAGGACTGTGGCATGTGGGGCGTTGGCAGCGTATTTGCGTCCCGCGTTCAAATGTTTGCTGAATGGATAATTGAACGCTGCGCTGGGACAAGGACGTGCTTGATGGTGGTGTTATTTGCCGCAACTTCAGGTGCAGGGCCGGAGGCTTGATCGCGGCCATGCATGGACAGGGGATTGGCTCACACGCACAACACGCGAAGACGTAGCAGTGACATCAGCAAGGACCGCTCCTCGACTCTGTTGTACTTCCCACAAAGTCGGGTGCTTGGCTGACATGTGCCTGATCATGCTGGTGGTGGTCAGGCTGCTAGTTTTCTACCCCTGATGATACTGGCATGGCAGGTGTTGCAAATGGCCTTTTTAGAGTCATCTGAAGCCAACTTAAAAAACTCCCAGACTCGGGAAGACCTAACATTTGCACAGGCACCTTGAGTCGTGTTGTTGTTTCCGGGGAACGATTGCCTGCTTCTGCCTGCGGACAGACCCTGCTTCGTACTGCCTGTTGGGATGCTACGCCTCCCTCCCCCTGTGCACTGCTGGCCTCGCTCTGCATATCATCCTGCCATGTTGGGTCAGCTACTGGATCATCCACCATGTCGTCTTCCTCTTCCGCACCCTGATCCTCCTCCTGACTTCCTGGCAATTGTGTCTCATCATCGTCCACCCCTTGTTGAGACACTTGCCAACGTTCCGTTCGTGAGAACGTGGTTGCTCAAATATTTGGGCATCTGTACATACCATCTCCTCATCACCCACTTCAACAGGAGCTGGCAGAGGCCAGATTCTGCGAATGGATACGCGAACAGCTCTTCCGAAGTGTCCTAGTGTGGGATCAGTAATGTCCGTGGACGTGTACTCGCCTGGTGGTAGGAAGGAGGATCAGGTTGGGAAATGTGCGGTGCAGTATCACGGCTACTGACACTTGACCGTGTGGAAGACAGGGTGTTTGTGGAGGTGCCCATCTGACTTGAAGCATTATCCGCTATCCAAGTAACAACCTGTTGACACTGGTCTTGGTTCAAGAGCGGTGTACTGCTGCGGGCCCCAAGAATTTGGGACAGGACGTGCGAGCGAGTAGATGTGCCCCTTTGTTGTTGCGAAATTAGTGCTTGCACACGACCTCGGCCTCTGCCTGCACCACCATCACGTCCACTTCCTTGTTCCTTGCCAACGCCCTTGCCAACGCCCTTGCGCATTTTGCCTGTATACAGCGACAACAGTCTGGTGACTGTTCAGGTCACAGGAGAGTAGGATTTTAGTCCCTAACCTGTATCAAGGTAGTAAGTACAACAGTCTGGTGACTGTTATGATCACAGGAGAGTAGGATTTTAGTCCCTAACCTGTATCAAAGTAGTAAGTACAACAGTCTGGTGACTGTTATGGTCACAGGAGAGAAGGATTTTAGTCCCTAACCTGTATCAGGTAGTAAGTACAACAGTCTGGTGACTGTTATGGTCACAGAGAGAAGGATTTAGTCCCTAACCTGTATCAAGGTAGTAAGTACAACAGTCTGGTGACTGTTATGATCACAGGAGAGTAGGATTTTAGTTCCTAACCTGTATCAAGGTAGTAAGTACAACAGTCTAGTGACTGTTATGGTCACAGGAGAGAAGATTTTAGTCCTAACCTGTTCAAGGTAGTAAGTACAACAGTCTGTGACTGTTATGGTCACAGGAGAGAAGATTTTAGTCCCTAACCTGTATCAAGGTAGTAAGTACAACAGTCTGGTGACTGTTATGGTCACAGGAGAGAAGGATTTTAGTCCCTAACCTGTATCAAGGTAGTAAGTACAACAGTCTGGTGACTGTTATGGTCACAGGAGAGTAGGATTTTAGTCCCTAACCTGTATCAAGGTAGTAAGTACAACAGTCTGGTGACTGTTATGATCACAGGAGAGTAGGATTTTAGTCCCTAACCTGTATCAAGGTAGTAAGTACAACAGTCTGGTGACTGTTATGGTCACAGGAGAGAAGGATTTTAGTCCCTAACCTGTATCAAGGTAGTAAGTACAACAGTCTGGTGACTGTTATGGTCACAGAGAGAAGGATTTAGTCCCTAACCTGTATCAAGGTAGTAGTACACAGTCTGGTGATGTTATGGTCACAGGAGAGTATGATTTAGTCCCTAACCTGTATCAAGGTAGTAGTACATAGTCTGGTGACTGTTCAGTCACAGGAGAGTAGGATTTTAGTCCTTACCTGTATCAAGGTAGTAAGTACAACATCTGGTGACTGTTATGGTCACAGAAAAGCTTGGATACCGATCTGGATCACCCTGCCTATATCCTCCTAGACTAGTCTGAGAAGGACTGTTGTGGTCAGCAGCAGTTTTCAGCCCTTCTCCGGATCTACCTATGAGGGCCGCAAATCTGTCCCTAAGCAGCAGCAGACACTCTCCCTACACTCACTGTCTGGATGGCTGTGTGCAGAGCACAGCGCGGCCGGGGCTTATAAAGGCTCGGTCACGCTGTGCAGGCCGGCCAATCACTGCAATGCCACAACTAACAGGGCTGTGGCATTGCAGTGGTCTGCCAGCCAATCCCTGCATGTGGGCTGGCTCTCTAAAGAGCGCCAACATGCAGGGATGAGGACCACGAGCACAGCACGAGTATCGCGAGATTACTCGGTGCTCGCCGAGTAGCCCGAGTACAGTGATACTCGTGCGAGTACCGAGCAGCACAGAGCATACTCGCTCATCACTATCCAGGACCCTTTAAGGAAAAGGGACTGAATTCCGGTGGAGGGAGGATTAGCTGGTTACCGTTCCCGTCCATACCGGTAAGGAAACAAATGTACTTTACTGTAACAGACTCCTGGGCTGGCGTAGAAGCTTTGCAAAGTGGTTAAAGAGGGTACAGAGGAACACAGACCCCGAAAGCCGTTAAAAGAGACCATCAACAGACTCTACAGGATCACCTTATAATCTGTGGCTACGTCCCCGTTCAGTCAGACTGTGACAGTGTACTGTACAAAGCAAAATGTGGTTTACAGCACCTAGGAATTCATGGACCTTCTATACCTTCATATAGCATTGTATAGTCCCAATGGGCACAAGTTTTAAACCAGGGAGTCCAACCTGGATACTCACAATATCCTTAGAAGAAGAAAACAGCGCCTCTCACAGCAATGGTGCAGTTATTCCAGCTTTATTTTATTACAAACATCTTTGTGCCAGATGTTTGTAATAAAATAAAGCTGGAATAACTGCACCATTGCTGTGAGAGGCGCTGTTTTCTTCTTCTAAGGATATTGTAACAGTGTACTGTATCATCCACCCAGTACCAGTAAAGAGACGTTTGAGTTGAATCGGTGTCTGTGATCCTTTTCCTCCGGCGCCCAGAGGGCCTCAGCATCATCAGAGGGGTAAAGGTACTGTCACACGTAACGATATCGTTGCCGATATCATTCAAAAGTCACATGTTTTGTGACGCTTGAATGATGTCAAAACAACATTGTTGCGTGTGACACTACAAAACGATGAACGATCAGTCGGCTGATCATTCATCGTTTGATTTGAGGACAGGACCTCAAATCTATCATTGGGCGCCCGGTGGACATGCAGCATCGCTGCGTGTGACACCGGGAGACGATCGATAAGCCAGCTCCCAGTGCCTCTCTGCTAGCGCTGGGAGCTGGTCTACAAGGTAAACACCAGGTATCTAGGCAGCCCGCTCCGCCTAGATACCCGATGTATACCTTGGTTACCAGCCTTCTCCGCTAAGGGGCTGGTATCCAAGGTACACAGTGGGTAACTAGGGACCCGATGTGTACCTTGGATACCAGCCAGTGAGCGGGGAAGGCTGGTAACCAAGGTATACATCGGGTATCTAGTCAGAGCACGCTGCCTAGATACCCGCTGTTTACCTTGGAGACCAGCCTGTCCCACTCACCACAGTCTGGCAGCAGGACCAGACATTGTGGAAACGATATTTAAATCATTTCCACGATGTCGTTGGTCCATTGATCGCTGGTGAGTCTGCTGTGTGACAGCTCACCAGCGATCTGAACGATTTTGTTCAGCGATTGCGCGTGCATGTGATCGCTAACAAAATCGTTAATCAGATTGATGCGTGTGACGGCACCTTAAGAACTACAACTCCCCTCATCCATCCCCGCTGCCCTGAGGTAAAGCTCCACCTGTGGGGAGCTCTACTACTTTGAGCTGCATTTCCATCACCTCAGCTGCAGGCCACAACGCTGGTAACACATTACCAGGTACAAAAGGTGGCGTCCCGATACCAATTCCCCCATCATCATCACCCCCATCCCCTACCACTGACGGTTCAGGGCACAGAACTGGGAACCGACCAGCCGTGATTCCCCCATCGAAGCAACCGCCTATCCCGGTATCCAAGTACCCCCTACCCTGTCGACCGACACACAATGATTCCGGTCCCCAGACCAGAAGTGACAGATGTGAATTACCGCCTGCATGACAACAAAGGGTCATGTGGCCAAGACAGAGATGAACTCACAGAGGCAACAGAGGAAATATAACCATATTAGAAATGTGATAGTAAAGAAAAGTTAGGACATATGCAAGGGGGACAAATAGTAGTTGCAAACTCTTTAAGTGCCGTATATACTCTACTTCTCTGAATGCTGAGCTCTGTTTATCTCCACTGTCAACACTAATGAGCAGCTTTCTGTGTACGATGCAAAGGGGCATAAAGGGGGATAAAGTTGCTGATCAGGAATAGACAGAGCAGGAGGACTACATGCCAGGAGACAACTAGTCCTGTAGTGATATTCTCTTCTTGACAAAACACTGAAGTTATTGAAACAACAAGAAAACCCAGAAAGTGACACATCACTGGAATCAGGGCCTCTGCCTCTAAATCATGCTTCTCTCACATTAAATAGCAAAAGCTGCTTGACATACTTGACAGATTCCCTGTAAGGCTAAGTCCCATGATGTGCCCTGTGGGATCTGACTTTTAAAATGTATTCTGCTTATTTTCTCGTATACTGCAGTGGTTTTGAGAAGTTCTACATCACATCAGTTTATCACTTAGAATGAAAACAACATTTACTCTCAATATGACTATTTTCCACTCTGTTGTTACTGCCAAAATGTTGGATTCTGTTCACTTCTGCAGAGGTCATTGTGCATGAAGGGAGACGAGGTGAGCTGTGACTTGCACCTATTGTGTATGGTGGATAATGTGTTATCTATAAATTGTATGTCAGTTTCTGATGACACACATGGGTTGAAGTCTTCGTATATATTGGCAGGAACTGGTATGCGGATGAACCATCTTGCGGTAGTGAAGCTTGTGTCGTCATGTACCATCAGCCGACAGCAAATCCTGGTATTGGAGGCCCTTATCTTTACCAGTGGAATGATGACCGGTGTAATATGAAGCACAATTTTATATGTAAATACCCTCCTGGTAAGTAATTATATTCTTCACCTTATTCTTTTTATAGATTATCTTAAACAAGGTTGTCCACTAATCGGACAAAACCTTCTGTTTACACTTGTTTCCCCTAGGTAAAATAGGAAAGTCTATACTCACCTACCGTGCATCCAGCGATGTGAGTAATCATGTTCAATAAGCTCATGTGATATTGTGACGTCAACTGAGTCTCAATTCCAATCACCGCCGCCTTCTCTCTACCCGTGTTTGGACAAATTTGTTAATCTACAGGAAGTGACGCTGCGGTTGCCGCTCACGTCCTATTGTTCACTCCTGTGCAAGAAGGCGGAGAGAGAGAGAAGCCGGCGGTGATTGGACATGGGACTCGTGTGATGTCCCAATATCACGTAAGTCGGTGAACAAGATTACTGACACCACTGGAACAGCACCAGTAGTGGAGGTGAGTATAGGCTTTTCTATTTTACCTGGGGAACAAATGGAAACAGAAGAAATTGTTCTAGTGGTGGATAACCCCTTTAATGTTTTATATAGCTATTATCATCATAATTCATTGTGTTTTACTTTAACTTAGAAAATGTCCATTATATCAGAATGCCTTCACAGCTTATTCTTCAAATTCCCCCAAAATAAAATAGTTCTGTATCTATCTAATATACGTTGTGCTTCCCCACCATTTTGTATAGATAAATTGACACAATGGGGCCGATACATCAACGTATTTATAGCTTTGAAAATTCACAAACAGTTTTGCACAATAGAGAGTTGCACTAAAAATGGGTGAACTTGCTGTATCGATTATGGGCAGGGGTGGATCAGAGGCAGGGCAGTGTGGGGATATGGTCATGTCAAATTAATAAAAATTTTCAGGGTTTTGCCACTTCAGTCTCTCCTGTTGCTTACGGAGGCACATGACACAAAAAGGATCCAACAAATTAATTAAGTGGCGTGCGCCTCTTGAAGAATTCAGCATGTACCCCATCAAGAATGGTAATGCACGAGCCTACACTACGCCATTATTGATGAATTGGCCCCACTTTTTCTCTATGGCTCACTAGGATGTCTAACAAGAATTGTCAGTGCAATACCGCCATATAGCCCAACATTTAATGAGCATTTGGAGAAGTTTTGTAATAGTTTTTTAGCATTGTTCCATTCAGTTACAAGTAATAACCTTACAAATATTGAACTAGATTTACAGGTAAGGAATTGAGAGCTATATCTTAGGAATAGAGAGGATCATATGAGCAAAAGAAAAATATTGACTGGTGACATTCTCACCAAGTAAAAAAAATATGTATTAGTTGCAAGTGACAGGGGTCTTTTAACTGGCTGACTGACTATCCACATTCCACCCATCCAGGGGTGTATCAAATGCAATATAATGAGACTGTTGTTTGGTCACGTGGTCGCTTGGCTTGAAGGGTCCAGCATGGACAGACAAGAGACCATGTGTGTGCAGAGTCTGTGCTGGCTCTGAAGGTACCGTCACACAGGGACATATCTCCGGCGATGTTGCCGGCAACTGAGGGGCGTGGCCAGGTTGCGGCGACATCGCCGGAGAGTTGCTGTGTGCAGGGCGATAATAAGGGAAAATCCCCTGAGTAACATCGCATGTTTCCAACAATGTGGAAACCTGGCGATGTGCTCAGGCGATCATGCCTGATCGCCCTGTGTAACGCGGCAACCTGCAATGTTGCGGGTGATTCCGCCTATCTACAACATTGCGAGTTATCGCTCACTGGGTTGCCGGGCAACCCAGCAAGCGATAGCCGCGGCAACTAGCCGGCGACATCGCCGGTAAGTTGCTCAGTCTGACATCTCACCGGCGATGTTGTCAGGGATGCGCGCTCCAGCGATCGCCTGCAACATTGCCAGCGATATGTCCCTGTTTGACGGTACCTTGAGAGTTCAGGAAGCTGGAGTCCTTCTGAGGTTCTGGACTGAGGACAGGTGTGGAGCAAGTCACAGATCCTGGTGGGTCAACCCAGGAAGGCGGCCTTCCTGGATGGTACAACTGACAGCAGTCAGTGTGGGAAGCCTACAGTAGGCTTCTGACAGGTAACCCTATAGTAAAGGGGTTGTGTGCTGACTGTGGTCAGTGAATGAAGGGAGTCAGACCCTCACTGAGATATTCAAGCACAGTTATAGCCAGAAAGGGCAGGCATACCTGCTTAAGTAACGGACTGTATGTTAATGCTGTTTCAGTAAATCCAAAGGACGGTGTGTCTTTAGTTCACATTAAGTGGTTTATGGTAACATAGTAACATAGTTTTTAAGGCTGAATGTAGACTTTTAAGTCCATCTAGTTCAATCTATAGACTAAGGCTGCGTTCACACACAGCATATTTTTGGCATTTACGCAGCTGCTATTAAGTGTAGCGCTTTTTGGAGCTGCATAAACGCCGTGAACGCAGCTCCATTCATGTGTTCTGTCTTCATGCGGATGCGCTGTGTGCTGCAAAGCGCACCCATAAATAGAATGAACATCAATGTCAAATCTTTGCGCTTTTTACAGCACACTTTTTACTTACCCAGCCACATTCCCTTGGTGATCTGTCCTCTTCCCAGCACCATAGGAACTGGCGCAGGACCTTAAACAGCACCATGTGACTGGGTGATGTCACCCGTCACATGGTGCTGCAGGGTCCTAGAGCCCGCTCTCGCTGTTATAAAGCGCAGGAAGAAAGCACAGGCCGTTCACACACAGAACACTGCGTTCTGTAAGGATGCTTTCTAGGTGCAATTTTGCACCAAAAGCGAATCCTAACAAATACCCTGTGTGTGAATGCAGCCTTACCTGTTGATCCAGAGGAAGGCAAGAAAAAAACCCATGTGGCAACACTAAGCTCCACATGGGGGAAAGAAATTCCTTCCTGACTCCACATACAGCAATCAGACTAGTTCCCTGGATCAATGCTCAATCACAGAATCTAGTATATATAACTGGTAATATTATATTTTTTATGAAAAGCATCCATGCCTTCTTAAATTTTAGTAGTGAATCGCTCATTACCAGGGCCATACTTGCCATTGGGCTCTGGAGAGCACGTGCCTAGGACACCGAGCTGCAGGGGGTGACACCAACACATAGAAAATGTTTTTTATTTTTTTTAACCTCCCCTCCGTTGGACAATCCAGGAAATCTGTTGTCTTGTCGAAGGGGGTCAGGGTCAGTATGAGGTGGGAGCCCACCACCATATTCACCTAGAATGCAGGGAGCTGATTGACCCAGGAAGTACTGTCTGCACTTCCAGGGTCAGAGAAGTTCCTGCATGAAGGTGCTGCAGTGTCTCTGCCTGTGGTGAGAGTGAGATCCTCTCTCCCACAGCAGAGCCGAGGAGAAGGAGTAAGAAATAGGAGTAGGTGAGCCGCTCATAGAGTTGAAGATGGTGGAGGAGAGGCTCGGGCTGTATACTGACCACCAGGGGAAGCTGGGGCTGTATACTGGCCACCAGAGGAGACTGGGGTGTGTTTTGGCCACCCAGGGAGGTTGGGGCTGTGTACTGGCAACCATGGAAGGCTAGGGCTGTGTACTGGCTAACAGGGGAGGCTTTGGCTGTGTACTGGCCTCAAGTAGAGGCTGTGGCTATGTACTGTTGACCATTGGAGGCTGGTGATGGGGAGGCTGCTGCTATATACTGTTGAACAGGGGAGGCTGCTGCTGCTATATACTGTTGAACAGGGGAGGCTGCTGCTGTATATGCTGTTGAACAGGGGAGGCTGCTACTGTATACTGTTGAACAGGGAAGATCAGGATTGCTGCTGCTATATACTATTGAACAGAGGAGGCTACTGTTGCTATATACTGTTGAACAGGGGAGGCTGCTGCTGCTATATACTGTTCAATAAGGGAGGCAACTGCTGCTATATACTGGTGAACAGGGGAGGCTGGGGCTGCTATATACTGGTGAACGGGGGAGGCTGACGCTATGTCGGCTGGGGATTTTGGGGAGGCTGATGCTTAAGAGTGGGGATTATGAGGAGGCTGACACTTTAGAATAGGGATTAGGGGGCATATTACTATGAAATAGTTGTTATTGGCGCTATAAAGTAAAATCTACTTTATTTATTATGCAAATGAGGGGGCTTTGGAACACTCCCATATTTGTCTTTATTGACAGCCCTCCGTTAGTAAAAATGAGTGTTGTCTAAAACCATCTTGCAAGTCTGCTCTTACTCACTGAGATCCTCGATACACCCAAAAGGGTGTACCAACGTCATGATAGCCGGATATGACACGATTAGCGTTATACCGGCTAAACCGCTCATGAAGGAGGGCGAGGAAGATCACTAAGGCTTATCACGCCCATCGGGGCGTGAATAATTGGAGTAAAGGCGGCGGAGAGAAGCCACAGGGAACGCCCTGTGTGACTTCTCAAGAGCTCAGAAGCCGCAGTTCAGGAGGTAATAAAAGCACTTTTATAAACCTTGTAAATGCACAATTTTTACAGAAAGGGATAGCTAGAATAGCATACTGATGGTGCAGGGACAAGTATTAATAGGCTGGGGGTTGATTTTTAGGGTCTGGTTCCCTTTAATCTTTTCGTGACTTTGAAAAGCTGAAGATGTTAAAAAAACGCTCAAAAAATTGAACCCGTGCTCAGCAAGTGCAGACGGACATTCTATTAGTGTTTAATTAGCACTTTTTAAAGCGTTTTACAAAGTTGATCTGCCTTAAATAGATGTTGTGTGCACAGACTCAGTGTGTGACATCAGTAAGGGGAGTGACTGTGGAGACACGGAGGTCAGTGGGTGCTCTCACCCACTGGCCCAGCCGCCTTTCAAAAGACAACATGGCCCAGGGCTCATCCCAAACTGAAAGCCCAAGCTCCTTACCTGTGGGTGGAACACTACTCAGACAACACAGAGTGAGGGAAACACAATATTAAGGCTTTATTGGATCCCCAAACATTTAACAGCATAAAACACATAACCAGCAAAACACACAATGTAACAGGCAGCAGTCTCACCCTTTCTCTGACTCACCAGGGTTTAAAATATTCGTGTGTGGCGCCCCTATGGCTAGGCGCCACAGGGAGGTACTGCACCCCAAATAGCAGGCGTAGCGCCTCCGTAGCTGTAGGTTTAGAGTTTAACTTATGGAGTGTGTACCAACCAACAACACTAGGCCCCTTAGGATAGTCTGACTGGATATTCAGTAAGTCCCAGGGGGGTGGAGCCTAGGATAGAGTGGGAAACCAGGAGAAAGAGATAGTTTAGTCAGACAGTGCTGGGAAGACAGCCAGATAGGAAGTGCCT
This sequence comes from Allobates femoralis, assembly GCA_033576535.1. NCBI lineage: Eukaryota > Metazoa > Chordata > Amphibia > Anura > Aromobatidae > Allobates > Allobates femoralis. The sequence continues at coordinate 56,344,918 of JARQOC010000002.1, read as the reverse complement.
GGCAGGGCTGCTGACAGGAGGGCACCTCTGTTCAAGAGGGGGACCCAGGACAGAGGGAGGCAATCCAGAACCGGTTGGAGCTGGCTTGAAACGTCTGGGTCGACACCTGCAACACGGAAGCCGAGGCGGTCAGTAGTCTATCCCTGACCATAAACCGACGAGCCACGGGACCAATCCATGGGAGCCGTAGCACTACAGAACAGTACCTCCTCCTCGATCCTATAATCAGCCCAAGACACTGATGGGTAACGGCCTGGATTCCGGTGGCACGAGGGTTCAAGTTACACCACTCCCGTCCGTACCGCTAAAGGGACAAACCGCACCTATCCGTAACAGGCCAGGGGATCAGCGAGGAAGCTCTGCCTAAGGGTGGTAAAGAGTGTGTAGAAAGGAGTGAGACCTCGAAAGCCACTAAGGCTGGGTTCACATTGTGGCGTGCTCCGGTCCGGGGCTGTCCAGGGTGACAGCCTGGACCGGAGTTTTGCTCCATAGGAGACTATCGGGCGGGACGGAGCTGGATGGCAATTATCTGCCATCCGGCTGCTATCTCGCCGGATGAAGCCGGGACAAGTGGGGGTTTTCTTCCGATTCTAAAAACGTTGCATGCAACGTTTTTGGATTCGGCAGAAACATCCTGCTTCTCCAGGATACATCCGGCGAGATAGCAGCCAGATGGCACATAATTGCCATCCAGCTCCGTCCCGCCCGATAGTCTCCTATGGAGCAAAACTCCGGTCCAGGCTGTCACCCCGGACAGCCCCGAACCGGAGCACGCCGCAATGTGAACCCAGCCTAACAAGGAAACATCCTCAGACTCCATGAGGGCACCCTGAACCTGCAGCTACCTCCCTATTCTACCAGACTGTACTGTGTAATATACCATCTGCCAGTACCAGTAAAGGATGTTGAAGTTGAATCGGTGTCTGTCCTTCCTTCCCGTCGGCACCGAGAGGGTCTCAGCATCATCAGAGGGGTAAGAACAACTACTCCCCTCATACATCCTCGCTGCCCTGAGGGGAGCTGTACTACACTAAGCTGCATCCCATGACCTCAGTGGCCGGCCGGCAGCGCTGGTATCATTGTTACCAGGATCCACAGGTGGCGTCACAAACTTTCCCTAAATTCCCCTTCCCTCCTCAATAATAAGAGCCAGGGCACGGAACTGGGAAACCGACCACCCGTGATTCCCCGTTACAGCCATTAACCCATCCCGGTACCCGAGTATCCCTCTCTCTGTGCTCATCACGTGCCTCAGAGCCATCACAGCAAAGTCTGTAGCCAGGTGACTGGATTGTCCCAACCTGCCTTACTTCCTTGTGCAGTCTTTTGATATCCCAGCTGAATCTGAACATTTGATGCTGAAGTCCTTGTAGTATTATAATCCAGGTTCTGATCCCCTTGGATGGCACCAAAGTGCGTACGCCTGGGGTTATGGTCTGCCAATCGGATCCATAGAAAATGACCAGAGAGAGATCATGCTTTAGTGATCCACGCTGCTGTCCCACTGTACCCGAATAAATGCCAGGGAAGCCAAAAGTATGCAAGCTGCTTTTTTATTCCATCAGTATTTCCAACCAACGCTTTTCGGTACAGACTTTGTACCTTCCTCAGGGATGTGAATGGCAGCGTTCTACAGCAGCGGCGCTGGAAAGCACATATGCGCTGCTGAAAAAAAGACTAAGCTTTTAGCGGATGTCCGTGACATCTGCTGAAAACGCTAGTCTGACCCTGGCCATAGGCTACATTCAGACACAGCATTTTTAATATCTTTTTTGAGGATCCATTTTTCAGCTGCAAAACTGGATCAGCTTTTCAAAACAACATATGAAAATATTTGATCCGTTTTTGATACGTATTTGATGCGCTTTAGACTGTTGTGTTTTTTTGCTCTCATAGACAATGGATTCAATGGAAAAAGTGGATCAATTAAAACTCTACACACATTGACTTGCTCATTTTTTTTAAACCAAAAAACGCAGCAATGCAAAATCATGTGTCTGAATAACAAATGTTGAAAACTCATTGACTTTGCTGGGAATCTCCGAAATTGTTCTGTTTCACTGCAAAAATATATAAAAAATGCTGTGTTTATGTAGCCTTCCTTCAGTGGATGACAATGTAAGCTTAGGGTCACATTTGGAGGGGGCGGCCTTTGCAAGGATGCGTTTATGTCAGCATTTTTTGCCCTTGTCATTTTCATGGCTTTTTTTTCCAATTTAGCGCTAGCGTTAACGCATGCATTTCCCATAGGGTCCCATGTTAAAAAAGAACGCATGCGTTTTTGCAAACGCCCCCAAAAACGTTGCTTACCGCGTTTTTGGGTGCTTTAGCAAAAACCCCTTGCGTCAAAAGTGTTTCATTTTGACCATGTGTTTTTTACATGGGAGCCTATGGAAGCATTAAAGCTAGCGTTGTTCACAATTTGCATTTGTGAAAAATGCTAGCTTTTAGCGCTTCCAAGGCTCCGACACTGTCATCAGATGGTAATCTCGAGGTATTTCCAAATGCGAACAAAGACACTGTCCACAGTGTCTTTGCTCACGTTTGGAAATACTGCAAGATTGCCATCTGATGCCGGCGTTGACATCGCGTTAGGGGCGGTGCCTCTATAGGTGAGTATGGGCAGCATAAACACGCCACTACCATGGTAGTAGCACAGCGTTAATGCTGCAAAACACTAAGCTTTCAGCGCGACCACCACGGACAGCGCGGTAATAACAAATGTGACCCTAGCCTAATAGCTCATACTGCCGCTATGGAAAGAGTATGGTGTTCAGTAGTTAAAGGGAACCTGTAAGGTCTCCTAAGACCTCCAACCTAGCAGCAGGCACATGAGTGTGCCAAAATTTTCTGCCTAACTATCCCTGTCTAATATTCTCACAATCCAGTGTGGAAAAAAATTATTTATATTGCTCGTTTTCACTATGGTAATTAGGGCTTTGACTAGTAGAGGGGGCATTGTTGCCCCCTTATTAGTCTACCCTCTTTCCATGTTATCATGCCCCTATGGGTGTGATAACATAATTTTCAAGAACTGATGTCACAAATCTCGTGTCTCATTCTTGCATGGTATCTATATCAGGTGTACGGGTTCGGCTTCAGAGCTGCGCGTAGTCGAGAGTGCAGAAGACTCCTGATGTTGTGCAGTGCGGCTCCCTGAATCTGAACCTGTATACCTGATATAGATGCGCAATGCCCTTTCGGGTGTGATGATGTTGCCTCTTGGAAATTATATTATCACGCAGATAGGCGCATGATAACACAGAAAGATAGCAGACTAGTTTGGAAAAACAACTCCCTCTCAACTACTCAAAGCCCCAAATAGCATAGGGAAAATGAGCAATATAAATGCTTTTTTTCCACATTGGATTGTGAGAATAGCATTAGACAGTGATACAGTCCCTGACAAAAGTTATGTCGTTATCCACATTATGTAAATATAAGCTTATAACTTGAGGTTAAATTCATCCATTGGTTGTATAAATTACTCTTTTGAAAGCTGAAACCCTCCCAAATGTGGTTTAGGTTAAGAAAATAAATTGGCATCAATGCTGAAATATTGAACCTTTAATGAATACAGAATGGTCAGATTTTGGCAAGACAAACGTTTTTTTCGCCTGGTCATATAATGCACCCAATCCTAGTTTACATCCTCACCTGTACTCAGTAAATGATCGGTTAATTAGTGGGTGTGTCTAAAAATAAATCCAGCACCCCAGACCTTCACTTGAACTGCAACTTGAGCCCTGACAACATGCCAAAAATCCACCCTGCGACCAAAGTCTTGATTATCAAGAGGATGAAGACCAAATCCACTGCAGAGGTGGCTGACACCTTTAATGTCTCAGCGTCAAGTACAAAGAATTAAAAAAAGATTTGAAGAGACTGGAGATGTGTTTGACAAGACCAGGTCCGGTAGACCCCGCAAGACAACTGCTCAGAAGGAATGTTTGTTGGGTAGAAACTCCAAAGCAAGTCCCTCTTTCACTGCAGCAGAGCTCCAACAGGCCTAGTCACCTCAAGTCCCTGTGTCAACTAGAACAGTTTGCAGGATTCTGTCTCAAAATGGCCTCCATGGTTAAATCAGTGCCCCGAAGCCAGCACTAAACAAAAGTCAAATAAAAAACCTTGTGGAATTTGCAAAGTCCCACAGCCTGCTAAACAGATGGACGCTGGAAAAGTGGCAGAAGGTGGATTTCTCTGATGAATCTTCAGTAGAATTACACCACAGCCACTGCAAAATACTGCAGGAGACCTACTGGAGCCCATATGGATCCAAATTTGGTGGTGGAAAGATCATGGTCTGGGGTTACATTCAGTATGGGGGTGTGCGAAACATTTGCAAGGTGGAAGGCAATATCAATAGACTAAAATATCAAGAAGTATTAACTACCTCTTATATTCCAAATCATAAAAGGGGTCAAATTCTGAAGCAGGATGGTGCTCCATCTCATACATCCATCTCTACAACAAAGTTCCTCCAGGCAAAAAAAGATCAAGGTGCTCAAGGACTGGCCAGCCCAGCACCAGACATGAACATCATTGAGCATGTTTGGGGTAGGATGAAAGAGGAAGCTTGGAAGAGAAAACCAAAGAATCTAGATGAACTCTGAGAGGCATGTAAGACTGCATTCTTTGATATTCCTGATGACTTCATTAATAAATTGCATGAATCATTGTTGAACCGCATGGATGAAGTCCTTCAAGCTCATGGAAGTCACACAAAATATTAATTATGACTCTAATAGCACCACGACTTCATTCACCAATGTTAAGCAACATATATTTGTATTTTAAGTAGTGATGGGCGAATCCTAAATTACTCGGAATCGCTTGACTCTAGCGAGTCCGAGCCCAGGACTCGCTACTCGTTGCGAGTCTAGCGAGTCCAATGTTAATGAATGGGGAAGCGAGTAATAGCGAGTAGTGTGAGATTTACAAATCGCAGATGTGTCTCGGAAGCTTCAGCCTGAAGCAATCCTAGTTTTGTCATTTATTTGCATTGGACTCGTTTACTTTGCAACTGTAATCGCTGGGAAACTCGCACAGATAAGAGTCCTGTCTGCTCTGTGCAGCTCCAGGGTCCTAGAGCCCGCCTGCTGCCTGATGTAGCAGTGCTGAGATTGTTCTCAGTCTGCTCATTCCCTGTGTACAGACATGAATGTCTGTGCACAGAGATGATGTAGCAGTGCTGAGATTGTTCTCAGTCTGCTCATTCCCTGTGCATAGACATCTATATCTATACACAGGGGATGTAGCAGAGAGGACATCGCGTTTTGGACTGCGTCGGACGGAAGAGGATTTTTTAAATTAAAGATGGAGTCCCTAATGGCTTTTTTTTTTATTTCTAATAAAAAAATTTCTCTGTGTTGTGTTTTTTTTAAAACAATTTAATAGAAATTCATGGCGGTCATGTCTAATATTGGCGTGACCGCCATAAATTTCGGGCTTAGGGCCAGCTGATAATACAAAGCTGGCCCTAACCTCTATTACCCAGCGTGCCACCGCCACCAGGGCCGCTGGAAGAGCGGGGTTCAGCGCCAGAGGATGGCGCTTCAATGAACGCGCCATCTTCTGGGGCGGCTGCGGGCTGCAATTTGCAGCGGGGGGTGCCCATAAAGCTTGGGCATCTCTGCGCTGCGGATTCCAGCCCCCAGCTGCTTAGCTGTACCTGGCTAGACATAGAAATTGCGCGGAGCCCCACGCATTTTTTTTACTCCGACTCCGAGACGACTCCGACTCCGAGACGACTCCGACTCCGACTCGACTCCGAGACGACTCCGACTCCGAGACGACTCCAACTCCGAGACGACTCCGACTCCGAGACGACTCCGAGACGACTCCGACTCCGAGACGACTCCGACTCCGACTCCGAGATAACTCCGACTCCAAGACGACTCCGACTCCGAGACGACTCCGACTCCGAGACGACTCCGACTCCGACTCCGAGACGACTCCAACTCCGAGACGACTCCAACTCCGAGACGACTCCGACTCCGAGACGACTCCGACTCCGAGACGACTCCGACTCAGACGACTCCGAGACGACTCCGAGACGACTCCGACTCCGAGACGACTCCGACTCCGAGACGACTCCGACTCCGAGACGACTCCGACTCCGAGACGACTCCGACTCCGAGACGACGATGACTCCGACTCCGAGACGACTCCGAGACGACGACGACTCCGACTCCGACTCGACTCCGAGACGACTCCGACTTCGACTCCGACTCGACTCTGAGACGACTTCGACTCCGAGACGACTCCGACTCCGAGACGACTCCGACTCCGAGACGACTCCGACTCCGAGACGACTCCGACTCCGAGACGACTCCGACTCAGACGACTCCGAGACGACTCCGACTCCGAGACGACTCCGACTCCGAGACGACTCCGACTCGACTCCGAGACGACTCGACTCCGAGACGACTCCGACTCCGACTCCGAGACGACTCCGACTCGACTCCGAGACGACTCCGACTCCGAGACGACTCCGACTCCGAGACGACTCCGAGACGACGACGACTCCGACTCCGACTCGACTCCGAGACGACTCCGACTCCGAGACGACTTCGACTCCGAGACGACTCCGAGACGACGACGACTCCGACTCCGAGACGACTCCGAGACGACGACGACTCCGACTCCGAGACGACTCCGACTCGACTCCGAGACGACTCCGAGACGACTCCGACTCCGAGACGACTCCGACTCCGAGACGACTCCGACTCAGACGACTCCAAGACGACTCAGACGACTCCGAGACGACTCCGACTCCGAGACGACTCCGACTCCGAGACGACTCCGACTCCGAGACGACTCCGACTCGACTCCGAGACGACTCCGACTCCGAGACGACTCCGAGACGACGACGACTCCGACTCCGACTCGACTCCGAGACGACTCCGACTCCGAGGCGACTCCGACTCTGAGGCGACTCCGACTCTGAGACTCCGACTCTGAGACTCCGACTCTGAGACTCCGACTCTGAGGAGACTCCGACTCTGAGACTCTGACTCTGAGCCTCTGACTCTGAAATTCATTAAATAATAAAAAAAAAAATGCGTGGGGCTCCGCGCAATTTCTATGTCTAGCCAGGTACAGCTAGGGGGCTGGGGGCTGGAATCCGCAGCGCAGGGATGCCCAAGCTTTCTGGGCACCCCCCGCTGCAAATTGCAGCCCGCAGCCGCCCCAGAAGATGGCGCGTTCATTGAAGCGCCATCCTCTGGCGCTGAACCCCGCTCTTCCAGCGGCCCTGGTGGTGGTGGCACGCTGGGTAATAAAGGGGTTAATACCAGCTTTGTTATACAAGCTGGTATTAAGCCCGAGATTCTTAATGTCAGGCCACGTTTGACCCAGCCACTAAGAATCTCCAATAAAGGGTTAAAAAAACACAACACAGAGAAAATTTTTTATTTGAAATAAAAAAAAAAAGCCATTAGGGACTCCATCTTTAATTAAAAAAATCCTCTTCCGTCCGACGCAGTCCAAAACGCGATGTCCTCTCTGCTACATCCCCTGTGCATAAATATAGATGTCTATGCACAGGGAATGAGCAGACTGAGAACAATCTCAGCACTGCTACATCAGGCAGCAGGCGGGCTCTAGGACCCTGGAGCTGCACAGAGAAGACAGCTGGACTCGGCTCGCAAAGAAACAGCAGTTACTTTGCGAGTTTCCCTGCTATCACTGGCACAGTAGCCGAGTCTAATGCAAACAATGGCAATCCTAGTTTTGTCAGCGTTTCTGACAAAACTAGGATTGATATTGATTTGCATTGGACTCGTGCGAGTAATCACTGGGAAACTCGCAGAGTACCGAGTCCTGCGAGTCCCTTACTACTCGCCGAGTAACGAGTCCTAGCGAGTAGATTCGCCCATCCCTAATTTTAAGTTAATTTTTGTTTGAAAATCACATTACTTTCTGTGGGCGACAAAACTTTTGTTTTGCCAAAATCTGAACATTATGTGTTCATTAAATGATCAATATTTCAGCATTGATGCCAATTTATTTTCTTAACCTAGACCACATTTGGGAGGGTTTCAGCTTTCAAAAGAGTTATTTATACAACCAATGGATGAATTTAATGTCAGTTTATAAGCTTTTATTTACATAACATGGATAAGCGACATAACTTCTGTCAGGGAGTGTAGTTAGACAGGAAATTTTGGCGGCCTATTCATGTACCTGCTGCTAGGTTAGAGGACTTAGGGAACCTTACAGGTTCCCTTTAACCAGGCTACAAACAATGTATTGACATAAAAGTTTTGGACTCATGGGCTCATATACTACAGTGTACTGATGTTTCCTTCATTAACTTTGCAATAAGCTCAACATGATCCGAAATGGGTGACGTGAGGTAGCCAGGTTTTTTATTTTTTAAGGCAGTCTTGTAATACTGTCAGCAGATGTCTATGCTATATGTTTCTATAGGAGGCCACCCAATGGTTGTGGAGTAAGTTGCAGCCTGACAAGGGTTTTCTTGTATAATGTAGTGTTGAATTAAAGCGTGTTGTTATTTTATTGAGAAAAATAATTATAGTGCATTTTTTTTTTTGCATAATTGGTTTTCTAAATCACATTATTAGTGTTAACCCGCAGCATGGAGCACTAGTTTACTGCAGCCCGCGGCACAGGACTTGGTGGTCCATACTGCAGGATAGCAGCAAAATCTTCTTAGAATCTTCTTTCTGATTGTGGCCATAAACATTTTTTTTTTTCAAAGCACTTTAATATGAGAAAGAACTCAGTGACGCTTTTAAGTTAATTAATTGAAGCTGTCTTTGTATCCATTGCAAGATCCACAGCCAAAACATCAGCTCATGCGATGAAATATATTCCAGAAGAGCTGTTGGTGCTTTTAAAATCCCAAAATTTATTTCATCCTCATTAAAAATTGCATGGAGTACAAAGGGGCTCGCCTGCATTTTCCTTCCCTTCTTTTCCTCCTAGGAATATTGGTTTAGGATTCTAAATTATTTTCGGTATTTGGATACATCCATTGTAGATTTTTATATTTTTATATATATTTTTTATATTAATTTTTTTGGATTAGTTTTTGATGCTGCTTCACTACTGTGCCACTATGTAAATTTATTAGCGCTAGGAAATTGGTAACTCTGCTGCCCGACTAATCCACCTCTCTCCTCGCTATTCCTCCACTTCTCCCCTCTGCAAATGCCTCCCCTGGCTCCCAATTCACCAAGAATCCAATTCAAACTATTAACACTGGCTTACAAAGCCATCCACAATATGTCCCCCCCACATCTCTGAACTAATCTCCCGATATCATCCAACTCGTAATCTTCGATCCTCCCAAGACCTCCTTCTTTCCTCCACACTTGTACGTTCCTCATCTAACCGCCTGTAAAACTTCACCCGAGCATCCCCCATTCTCTGCAATTCTGTACCCCAAAACGTCTGACTGTCCCCCACACTCATAACCTTCAAGCAGAACCTGAAAACCCATCTCTTCAGAACAGCCTACAGCCTGCAATGACCACAGTGCCACCTCCCCGCCACATTGGACCCGGTGCTCCACCACCACTGGACCTGGCGCTCCACCACCATCGGACCTAGCGCTCTACCACCATCAGACCTGGCGCTCCACCACCATTGGACCCGGCGCTCCACCACCACCTGAGCAGACCCAACCTACTGTCTCTCTCCCCACTGCCCTGTAGAATGTAAGCCCGCAAGAGCAGGGTCCTTTCTCCCCTCGATCACTGTTAGTTTGTTCATTGTATTTTTTAACTTGTTTGTATGTATTCTTATCTCATGTACAGCATCATGGAATCAATGGTGCTCAATAAATAATAATAATAATAATAATAATAATAAAATGTTATAGTTGAAGGTCTGACACAGTGTTTAACAGGGAGTTTGTGTGTGATTTTTCAAGCGCTTGTCCAGTAATTGAGCAACCCCTTCTCAACCCTCTTTTTCCTCCCAGTAAAATAATAACACCTACACTGACAGCAATGCCTCTCCTGGGGCTCATATTACATTATTATGTCACAAGATCCCTTTGGCCAATCAGCACTGGATTAACTATGCTCTTCTTTTAACGTAACCTGGTGGAAGAGAAAGCTGTGGCTGCTCTCTCGCTTCCTTCGTATGTCTGATTTTGGAGGAGGGTGGAGCGAAGCCAGTGCTCATTAGCGGTGGAGATTGAGTGAAATATCAATGTCATGTGATCCCTGGGAGAGAGAGTGCCAAGAGCTCCGAAACAGCTCCTGCACCTGAGGTGAGTATAAGTGTTATATTTTTTCTTGGGGGGAAATGTAGAGACTCAGAATAACAAACCCCTTTAACTTCTTTTAATCTATGTCTCTTATTTTGTATTTTTTTATTAGATAAATGTGCTTTTTTTTTATTGTATTTTCAGATGTTTTTTTTTGCAGATTTTTTTTTGCATCTGATATTTTTTCTATATAGTGATTGATGGACATAACAATAGAAATTCAATGTACTCATTATCATCAATGGGATTCATTTGGGAGTGACTGTATCTGTCCTGTAACATATCTGTCTCTGCTGTTAATTTCATCTTGTATGCCTATGATGGATCAGAGAAACAGAAATACGAGTGCAGCTGTAAATCTAACTGAGGAGGAGTCACAATTTGCTCCAATCTAAGATGTTAAAGTGAACCTTGTTCCTTGCATTTAGACTGTGGCCACCACCAGTAAGGCATTATATACAACATTTTGGAATACTTTATATATGTCTATAAGTCCTAATGCAAAAACAAAGAGCTCTTCTTACACTCACCTGGGGGGTGTTCCAGTCTGATGGGTGTCGCTGCTCTTGGTCCTCCTTTCTTCTTGTGAATTCCGTCTTCCTTATTTTAGTGGATGACGCGTCCTTTGTCACCTACACAGTCTTCACCTGCGTATGTGCACTACGTGGGCATTGTTTGACCTTTCTCCATGCCTGTGCATTACAGTACTTTACTCTGCCCTCAACAGGGCAGAGAGAAGTGTGCGTGTGCAGGAGTGCAATGGCATAGACTGTGTATGGGTGACACATGGCATGTCACCCGGTAGAAGCAGAGGAGGACAGCATTCACAATAAGAGAGGAGGCGCCAGACCAAGACCAGCGACACCCATTGGACTGTACCATCCCGTAGATGAGTATAATAAAAGCTCTTTTGTAGGTTACACTTATATAGGGCACCGCGGCTGATTGCCGCTGCCCCTGACTGACAAGGCCCTGGTTGCCTCTGTCTCCCCTGTTTGCTCTCCTCCTCCCTGCACAATTGTTTATTCCTCCCATCAGTGTTGAGGCTTGTCCCCGGGTCCTTATAAGCCTGCCAGTCGGCCATGTTGGCCTCTTCACCCTTCAGCTTACACAGGTTGAACATCGCCCACCCTCCGTCCTTTTGGATTTGTCTGTCTATTTATATGTTACTTGAAGTCGCAGCGGGTGATTGAGGGTTTTGGTGAGAACTGACATGCCTCGGGCCGCGCGGTTGGTGGAATATGGCTTCTTCCCTCATTGTTACAGCCTAACTTAGAGCCTAAATTATGAGCTGCAGCCAAAATATATCCAAACCTTAAAACAAGTCAATGAGTGGTGTTACGTTGATGCCCTCTAATAAAAGGTAAAAGTTGTTTATGTGCGTGTTCATCATTGCGCGGCAGAGGAGACCGGTGAGTGAGTCTAGGCAGTCTATACAGTATTCCAGAATGCCATATATTGTGTCTTACTGGTGGTGGCTGCAGTTTATAAGGGAGAACACTGGTGACTTTAAACTTGGCACTATTTCCATTATTTTAATTGTCTCAAATGTATATTTTATGGTAAATCTCTGAAACATTTTATTGATAAAATAGCGCTGACAATCTGGGCCATAATGCACCTTTATTAGCACAATACAGTAATAGATCTGCAATGCCCAGTACAGTACAGGCTCAGTCCCTTTCCGGGTAGCTATTTCCTATCTTAGCATGCTCATTGTAATCCAGTTTATTAAGTATAGCACACTAAATATAAAAGAACGAGTGCTTGTTACATGGAGCTAACAGAGTTTCTACACTTCTTGGGGATTCTCTTTAACAGAAAATATCCTAGAGAAAGAATTAGGAGACAGAGGAGAGCCAGAATATGGTAGGAAACTAAAAGCCTTCCAGTTATACAGCAAGTATCCCGTGATTCACTGGGCAAAAGGATAACTCAATTATTATGGATGTATTTATGGCCAAATATAAAGATGGAGAAGTAATCTCATAGAGGATAATAATAATTGAGCATGGTTCTGAAATGTTCCCTTCTGGTTTGCTGTAATTTCATTTCCAGACTTCATGTAATGTGACAGTGATTCCAGATATTTTTTTACATCTTGATTATATAGTCTGAATCTAGAGAACGGAAATGTAAAAAAAAAGTACATATGTAGAAAACATTAGAGATCTATAACATGTTCCATAACAAGCTTATGTAGTGCCAATTGGAGGTAAGGAAATACAGTAGACTATATAGTGTTCTCTTCATTTCCTTGAGACTTTTGGCAACTCAGTTTTGAGGAGGGGGCTCATATGTGAGTAGGTTCATGCTAGAGATGAGCAAACCATCTGAGGTGAATTGAATTTAGTCGAATTTTAGGAAATCCACAACACTGAATTTGAACAGTTTACAATTCCATTCACATGAGTTATCAAAAAAAATGGCTGCAGCCATTTTAAACAAAGCCCAAGATCAGTCAAAGAAAGCTTCCAAGTGGGGTTGAGTGGTCTTTCATACAATGCCTTGTGTCACGAAAGTAAATTAGGTAGTTAGACTTACCCTATAGACTGGGGTCCCTTGCTGACCTTTTACCCAGAGGTTAATCTTATGGTGAGGAGGTCTGGGCCACCTCCCTTTCACTGCTCCTCAACCAGCCCCTTTCCCTGTCACCTCACCAATGGACTGGGATGACAGCAACTCCAACAAATAAGGAAAAGCTCCAAGAAGCTTCAGCACAAAGTACACACGTCTTCTCAGCTTCAGGTCTTGATGAGACTAAAACTCTATCAGCGACACCTAGTGAAAGGAAGTGGAACCATTTAAAGGCTGGCAAAATGGACTACTGCATCATCTGACACACCCAGCAGCAGCTCACCTGCACCTTGACAGCCGTAATGCCATAGACAACAGCAGCTTCTGACATTAACACAGTGTGCCAAAGGAAATGTACTCCCATTAAAGCTACAGCAGAGCATTTCACATAGACTGCACAGCTGTCAACACATGACACCTTGCAGATATTATACTAAGTGTTGTACCACGGCTACTCTGACTGACTATCATAACCTGTATAAAAGCAGAGACAGAGAATGACATTAATCCATAATGAAGGGGAGAGGGGTCAATTTTTGAGTCTATAGGATTTATAACATTACATAGGACCCATACATCTGAACAATGTGGGTGTGCGTGGAGGGGGGGGGAGCGTGGGGCCCAGGTCCAAATCTCACACTGGGGCCCTACAGACTCTAGTTACGCCACTGGCCAATGGAAATTAGCTCTGATTAAACTACAGCAGCAGTACATGTGGACTGCAAAGCAGTCAATACGTGACAACAAAACAGCCTGTAGATATAGGGATGATTGTCTACGTTTGTCATAATTTCTACACATATATCTAAAAACAAATTATGCGACCACTGATAATAAAAATATTGCTAAGAATAAAAATAATAATTGACATTATTTCTGACTTCCAGACCCGCTGTCTCCTGTGACCACCGATATAACTTTAGCTACAAGCAAGCCGGAGGACTCCTCTCATGTATCCATGGCAGAAACAGGTGATTTGTTTCCATTAAGTCGAAACAGCTCAGCTGAAATTCATTTGTGTGGGCGAAATGCTTACTTCATTTTCCAATAAGAACAGCAGCATGCAGTAAATATTCCCATAATATAGTTGTCAGACTGGAGAAAAGCAGCGGCGTGCGCTGTATCTCAGAGCAGTAATTAAGGCTGTGATAGCGGCTGATCATTTATTAATTATCAATACTTTTAAAAGCTGGAATAAATATAATTATATTGCTGTTTAAGCAGAGAACATTAGATATGTGCAGCAAACTGCTGCGTGGAACAATTTAGTGGGAAGGTGATTGTTAATATTTTTTTTCTGTTTGCTTTCTTCTTTCTCTCTTCATCTTCTAGGAATTATGCCAAACCTAATCTATGTTATTATACCCACCATACCGCTGCTGCTGCTGATACTGGTGGCGTTCGGGACCTGCTGTTTCCAAATGCTAAATAAAAGGTACAGAGTGTGGCTGCACCAATGTGGCTCTGCGTAAATCCGTCCCCGGTGGAATTGTAACGTCTCAGGTTAAAGGAAGGAGGAATCAGATAATTAGGATAAAGGCAGAGATTAGAAATTTGGACCTTTGACCACCATTAGAGAGGGAGAGTCTGTACTGGAGGTGATGTGTGACCCCAAAGTAAATGAATCTGAGATTATATATTTTAACTACCCGTGTTTCCCCGAAAATAAGACAGCGTCTTATATTAATTTTTGCTCCGAAAGATGCGCCATGTCTTATTTTTGGGGGTGTCTTACTTGTCCATGACCAAGAATTCACATTTATTGCTGAACAAAAAAAAGGACCTTTTATCATCCCCATGTGGCCCCCAATAAAGTAACCCCATCATCCACCAATATGGTATGAGGGGCACACACACACACACACACACACACAGGGGCACACACAGGGACACACAAACACAGAGGCATACACACACAGGGACACACAAACACAGAGGCTCACACACCACACAGGGACACACAAACACACAGGGGGACACACACAGGGGCACACAAACAAACAGACAGGGACACTTCTCACCGGTCCCTGCTGCATTCCGGCGCCGCTCTCAGCTGCCCGCCGCTTTCCCGGTGCTCTCCGCTGCAAGGAGGATGGCACCACTCTCATCTCCTTGCCGCAGGTGCCGTAGGTGTACGGTGCCACAGGCCCAGCCATTCACAGGCCAGAAGCCAACTGGGCAGCCAATCACATGCCTGAAGCCGACGTCATGCAGCGACTGGCCTGTGATTGGCCGCTGGGCAGTTCCTGGCTTGTAGAAGGAAGATGAGTGAAATAAAGATGTTTATTGTAGAAGGAAGATGAGTGAAATAAAGATGTTCTTTGTGCCACCAAGGAGGATTGTAAAAATAAGGGTTTCAATAAAGGCAATTTCCAGTTTTCATGGGCCCCTTCCGAAAGAGTCTTAATGGGCCCCTTTAACTCATACCATGATTCATGATTATAATATACAGGCTGCGGGCTGTGTACATGTGTAGTTGTTTATACAATAAAAACCCTCTTGTACGCTCACCCCACTCTGCACTCTGTCTCCCCCTGTGTGTTGTCTTCTCCCCGTATGTGCTGTCTTCTCTCCCTATGCTCTTTCCCCTTGTGCATTCTTTTCCCGTCTGCACTCTCTCTCTCTCTTATTTTACACTATACTCCTCCTGTTCACTGTTTCCCTTTTGTGCATTCTCTTTTCCCCATGTGTGCTATTGCACTCTTCTTCACATGTCTGATGTCTCTCCTCTCCTGTACACTGTACTCCCCCCGTGCAGTGTCTCTTTCCCCCTATGCGCTCTTCTTCCCCTGTGTGGAGTCTCTCTCTCCCCTGTGTGCTGTTTTTCTTCCCACTGTGCATTTTTTTCCCCTGTGCACTGTCTCTCTTCCCCCTGTGAACTCTCATCCTCCATGTGCTGTCTCTGTAGGCTGTCTTCTTCCCCCCTGCCCAGTGCAATGAGCAAAGTGTCCAGACTGTTGGCAGCCTATGAATAGTAATAAGCCAGCAGCAGAGTGGTGTCACTATATAGTGATGTACGAGATCAGCACCGCCCTTCCGGTGACATCACTGGTTGCAGGGAGAAGAAGACAGCGCACAGAGAGAGCAAGTGGCCCAGACAGTGGCTTCAACAGCGAATGGGCATCCCTGTTTTTTTCTATCTATCTATCTATCTATCTATCTATCTGCCAAAAACTTGAGCAGCACGGCTGTTGCAATGGGTGCAAGTCAATGCAAGCAAACCTTTTTCTTGCTCTGTTGGATAATCAAAAAAAATGGACTGCAGCACACCTTGTTAGTTGTAAAAGCCTTTAATGGGCCTTTAGGGTAACAGTGTGATATTTTAGCCCTGAATGGGTTTTTTTCCAGCCATTTTTGCAATTAGCAGCAGTTTTTCGACCTTCCACAACTGCCGCAAGTGCCGGATCGCGGCAAGACCCATAGAGAATGAATGGGGGCGTGCCGCAAGTGTGCCGAAAGTGCAGCCATTATGCGGCTGATGCGGTAAACCTGCCGGATCTGCCGCAAATCAGCAAAAACGCTGATGTGAAAGTCACCTAAGCTATACCTTGTGATGAGATATATGCAGGGCCGCACGTCCATTGAACAACCTGAGCCTTCAGACTTAGGCGGCAATGAGGCAGGGGGAGTGGCAGTGCTGAAGGGGGCGGTGCCTGCACACAGTGGCTTCCTGTCTCATGGCCGCCGGCTGCACCAAGGTACCATCACCCCCTCTTCCCTGGCCGCTAACGATAGCACCCAAAAAACCCCACGCTCCTCACCCGCGGCTGCCAGCGATAGCACCACCCACGCTCTTTGGCTTAGGTGGCAGGGAGGCTTAATGCACCCCTGGATATATGCAGAGCATTATGGGAACCCCAGGTGGCTACTACTAAACTGTTGTTAGCCTTCTTTTGCTGATTTAGTCTTTAGCCTTGTATTACAATGGCAGTGGGTATTTCTTGGCACTTTGTGCAAATCAAATGGCAAGTTTTTAAAATTCACTGGGTTGTGCAAATTTCCTAAAATGTGACACACACCTAATGATAATTGATAATTGATGACAGTAACTGCGGTCATGTGACCCAATGATGCTCTCTGATATCATCACAGGTCCTGTAAGCACACGGACCTTGCTGCATGCTCAGTACACTAAAATCGGGTCCGAGGAGACATCAGATTTTTCCTCCGACCCTGCTCCATAGGGTCCCATGTTAATGGAATCGGATCAGATTTGGCATAATTGCCATCCGATTTGTCAGATCCGATTCTATCCGGTTTTTGATTCGGATGCAAAAATCGGAGCAGTCTCCGATTTTTGCACCGGAAAGAAATCGGACAAAATCGGATCGGACGCATTTTGGATGGCAATTAGTGCACATCCGAATCGATCTGATCCCCATAGGGTTACATGGGGCCAAATTCGGATGCGATGCTGTCCGATTTCTATCGGACAGCATCGGATTTCACAAAATCGTAGTGTGAAACCAGCCTAACTGGGCATCTATCTATCTATCTATCTATCTATTCTATCTATCTATCTATCTATCGTCTATCGATCTATCTGTCCATCATACTATCTGTCCATTAGCCTGTCAATCTGTCATCTATCTAAATATCAGTGCTGTTTATCTTCTGCTTTTCTTTATTTCTCTCCTCTCATATTTATTTCTTTAAGACTTCTTTACTTAAAGAACAGAAAAAAATGGAAACTTTAGGAAGAAAATAGCTTAAAAATAAGATCTACTAATGTGCACCCCGGTGTCACCTCCAGTAATTGTTGTTTGAAGAGGACCTGACAGTTGATACATGCTGCTTGATCTACGGGCCACATGTATCAGGCACTTGATTTATGATTTCAGCCATATATATTTGACTCTGAAGTGCTGTAACATTTTAGAGAAAAACATCATTTAACAGTGACTGGGCTGAGCCAGCGCTGTAGCCTAACCACACAGGCAGGCCCCTGGTGGCTTCTCTCCACCCTGTATCCTGGAGTGACAGATCTCTCACTATGTGTGTGATAAGGTAAAAAATATTTATACCGTGTTAGAAAGTAGATAGAAAAATATTAGAATCTGAGTGTTCTCAGTGGTTGATACCAACGAAGCCCCCAATTATTGCAAATCTTTGATGGCATTAATCTTTTTCTATAGACCAAAGGGACTTTTGAGGACCCCTAGGCTCCAGGGCTAGGATGCGATTGCAGCCCCTGACCTATTGTAGTTACGCCCCTGGGCACGGGGACATGGCTGTATGACCGGTCTCCTGTGTGGCTCGGTCACCGGCAGTGCTCCCTCCATGGTTGGAATCACACAGCCGTAGATTGGGCAGCTTGGATCACTGTCAGGATCCCTTTGATTAATCTATGTTCCTCTTACTTCCACAAGGTAAAATAACACTAGTTGACTGCTTTGTCCTTTAGAACCTCCCGCTTATTCACTCTCATCCAGTTATACATTTTTTTATCTATATTTTGTTTTTGACATCTAGCAAAGAACGTTCAAAGACCAGTCCAACTCAATCTACCCTGTGGATTTCCAAAGCCCCCAGGAGTGATACGACTATGGAAGTTTAACAAAACAATGACTCACCTCTCCACAATGCAAGAAGAAAGTTTCACCTTTGTGTTTTGTGGATCAGTAAACTGTAAAGCATCTGCTTGGAATGACTTTGCTATCTCAGAGCATCAGTATTTTGTTCTGAGAGAAGAACTAATGGCTCCCCCTAGAGGCACACTTTAAGAACACTTTTGTAATACTCCTGTTTGAATCCTAAATAATCCGGAATCCGAGTCTTGCTACGTTTAGAATAAAGAGGCCGATGCTTATTTTGCTGGTTGAAAATCTTCAATTACCATGCAGCCGAGGAAACGGACTATTCTTCTTTCAATTTATATGGAGAAATATTCTGTAGGTTTGACACTGTTTGCAATGAGAATGGTTGATTTTATTATCCTGTTCCTTCTGTATTGTACTTTTTGATGAACATTAAAGTCTATTGCTATGAATGTGTATTGTACGGAACAACCCTAAATTATCTTTGCATAAAGATTTGATAGAAACATTGGTTTGCATGTTAATCTTTCTTCGCGACTCCATGATGCATGTTACGAGAATACTCACCTTCTTAAGACTATCTGCCTGCATTCGCCTTCATGTAATAATGATTCTTAATGGATAGGAGCTCTGTGGTGCTACTTAATCTCAGCTGGTTGAATCAAATACAGAATAACATTAAAGAGGTGTTCCAGGATGTAAATGTGGAGCCCACTGGGACGGGGGTACTCGGTGCCGGATCAGTGTACTGCTGGGGGATGTCACGGCGGTCCTGGTCCGGACCGTGTCCCGGGCCCGCACAATAAAATGGGGGTTATTTACAGGTAATTTGTCACTCGTGACGCCACCCACTATATGTGGCCAGTAATGGGGCCGCCGCTGCTGCAGAACCTCCGGGGATGATGGGATAGCAGCTTGGATAGAATAGTTCCTGTGGGCAGAACTGGGTTCCCCGGGGCAGTGGTAGTAGTAGTTAAAGTCTGTGAGGATAGTTATTGATGCTGCAGGAGAGTAGGGGTAGCAGTAGAGATGATGAGAGTAGAGGTAATCGCAGTATATGGGGCAAGTGGGGCTTCAGTATAAGGATCACACACACTCACGGTTTCTGTTGTTTTCCAAGTCTTTACTTGCAGATGGTATATCACAATATTGTCCATGGAGTCTGTACCAGGTTGCTCCCGCCCTGACCAGGTCCTTGGCTTCCTACTTAAGCGCTGTGTCTGGCCCTGCTACTGCTTGTAGCTGTACTGCTGGCCCTGTCTCTGCTCACGGTTACCAATATGCTGGGCAACTTGAGTCCTCTGTGTCACTGACCCCTTTGTGTTGCTTTGCTATGGTGCTGTGAAGATGGTGGACCTTCACTATGCCGGTGTTTACTGTCCTGTCTGTCTCAGGCACAGCCTCGGATCCGGTATCCATCTTAAGCGCCTCCCCGGGGTCAAGTTTTTGGGGTAACTCTTTATCCCGGTTATGTTCCTCTGTTCCTCTGTCTCCTCTAATCAGACCTCTCAGGACCTCCACTTCTACTTGACTCTGCTCCTGCTCCAGACTAGACTAAACTAACTGTCACTCTTGCTCTGTGGTAAACAACTTAGCTCCTCCCACTAGTGCAGGTGCCACCTAAACTCCTCCCACTTTCTAGTGTAGTGTTGTGTGGGGAGTAAACCTGTGTTGATGTTTCTGTGGCACTTTAACCCTTGGGGTGCCACACTCCCCCTTGGTTAAAGACAGTACTCCGGGACTGTGGAACAATAAAGAACAAACAATTAATACAATTAATATTTACAAAGACTTAAAAGTAAAAATCACAAAAATCACTAAACTTCAAAAACAGTCCAAAAATTAAAAAAGCAGTCCTTCCGGGGGTTTAGTCTATTGCCTCTGGGCTGATGAATATATAAGAAAGTTTATACCACAACCAGTCCGTGGTAGTATGGTCCATAAAAATAAAATAAAAGGAAAAAGCTTGAAGAATATGCAAGAAGTTCATACAGGATAGTCTTTGTAGGTACTGGGCTTTTTAACGTTGCATTAACTATGCACATTTGTTTACCGGGTTCAATTTATATTTGCACAAACATATTTATATTTTACAGTTAACTTGACCTTTTAATCCCTGTACCTAGCTGGTAACTGACCTCTGGTACTACGCTCGGATCTGCGTAAAACGGGTATACTACTTGCATGTAGCCTATTGGTGCTGGTAGGCATGTACCTATTTGCAGTGTTTGGTACTATGTTAGATGAAGATCTGACTGTAGGACTGGCAAGTTCACTAGGACCAGGAATTTGTTCTTCCTCTATGGGTTCAACTTCCAGTTCTTCAGGTCTTGGGACTTCTTCAGGTAACACAGGTTCTGGTGTTGGTTCCACCATTGAAGGGAATGCAATCATTGGTACGACAACTGCTCCATGGTAATTTGGCCATGTTTTAGGGAAATCTCCTAGTACCGTGTGGAATACTTCTTCTTTTTCTTTAATAGGTTGGACCTGTACGGGTTCTGTTACTTCAGGTGTCTTCAGTGTTTCAGGACACAATTTTAGCTGATCACGAGATACGACTTGTGACTTTTTCCTTCATCTTTGCTTATCAAACAGGTTTTAACATTGTCTAGGTTAGATGGTAAGACTGTGTATGGGACGGTTTCCCACTGATTATCCAGTTTGTCAGTGCTTCTCTTTCTCTTGAGAACTTGATCACCTTCTTGTAACGGCATTGCTTGAGCATGTTTGTTAAAAGTTTTCTCTTGTCTTGCTCTTGCTTGCTGAAGATTTCTCTCTACACATTCTTGAACTTGTTGATACTGTTTCTGACGTTGGGTATCCCAATCTGATTCTTCTTCTACTTCTGTATCTGGTTTTACGATTCCCATTTCTAGATCAATTGGTAATTTACCGGGTCTTGCACGCATAAGGTATGCTGGAGTGCAGTTTGTAGAACTCACGGGTACATGGTTGTATAAGTCTACCAAGTCAGGTAATTTATCTGGCTACTGGTTTCTTTCTGATTCTGGTAAAGTCTTTAACAGTTCAATTACAATATGATTCATTTTCTTGCATAAACCATTTGTTTGAGGATGATACGTTGTTGTGCGAATCTTCTTACAACCGTACATATTGCAGAATTCCTTGAATAGTTCTGATTCAAAAGCTGGACCTTGGTCTGCAAGGACTTGTTCTGGGTAACCATGTGGTCTACAGAAATGCATCTGGAATGCTTTTGCTGCCGTCTTCGCTGTCAGATCTTTGACTGGTACCACCACTAAGAAGCGTGAGTAATGGTCCACGATGGTTAAGGCATAGACATAGCCTGACCGGCTTGGTGACAACTTGACGTGATCTAATGCGACTAGCTCGAGTGGCTGCTTGGTTACTGTTGGTTGAAGCGGAGCTTTCTGTGGATCCTTCCTTCTGAGGTTGCATGCAGCACATCTTCTGCACCATAGTTCAATGGATTTTCTCATGCCAACCCAATAAAATCTTTCTCTCAGGATCGCTTCTAACTTCTTCCATCCAAAATGACCTGCACCGTCATGATAAGCTTCTAAGACCATTTGAGTGGCTCTCTTGGGCACGATTATCTGCCAGACTAGTTCATGCGTTTTAGGATTAGTATACGTTCTGCAGAGCTTTCCTTGATGTAGAAACAACTTGCCTCTATCTTTCCATAGCTGTATAGCTTCAGCTGGGGCATTCTGATCAGGGTATGCGCGTTGTTGCGTAAGCAGTTCTTTCACTAGCTTCACGGCTGGATCATTATCTTGGGCTTCGGCCCATCCATAGTGTCTTAATGGGTTAAGATTTACTTCCTGCTTTCTTTGGTAGGCGCCGGGTTGATAATCTTGTACCTTTGAACGATGAAAGGCCGGTAGTTCAATCTCTTCCAACTCTTCCGGTTCTTCTTCCATGTCTTTCAGGTGCGGCATCCGTGACAAGGCATCTGCGTTCCTGTTTTGCCACCTGCTCTGTATTTGATGACAAAGTTGTAATTAGATAGCCGGGCTATCCATCGCTGCTCCAGAGCTCCTAGTTTCGCTGTATCCAGGTGAGTCAACGGGTTGTTATCCGTGTAGCTGGTGACTTCTGCACCTGCCAAGTAATGTTTAAAACGTTCAGTCACAGCCCAAACTACTGCCAGTAGCTCTAACTTGAAGGAGCTGTAGTTCTCGGGATTTCTTTCTGTAGGCCGGAGCTTCCTACTTGCAAAAGCAATAACTCCTTCTTTGCCTCCTTGCATCTGTGATAATACTGCTCCCAGTCCAACGTTGCTGGCATCCGTGTATAGAATGAAGGGTTGATGGTAATCAGGGTATGCCAGGATCTCTTCTCCCGTCAGTGCACTTTTCAGCTTATTGAAGGAATCTTCTCTTTCCTCATCCCACCGTGTCAGGAAATTACAGGATGAAGTCTTCTTTGATCGTCCTACTAGAATGTCTTGCAGAGGAGCTGCTAGCTTCGTGAATCATCTGATAAATCTTCTATAATAGCCTACCAGGCCCAGGAATTGCCTCACTTCTTTCACGTTCGTAGGTCTTGGCCAATCCCTTATCACTGTGACTTTATCAGGATCCGATGCTACTCCCTCTAAACTCACGACGTATCCCAGGTACTGTTCCTTTGGTTTGAGAAGGTGACACTTGAATGGCTTGATCTTCATGCCATATTTGGACAAAGCTTCGAACACTTCTGCCAGGTCTTGTAGATGTTACTCATACGTCTTGGAATAGACTATGACGTCATCTAAGTACAGAAGGACAGTTTCAAAGTTCTTGTGTCCTAAGCAGCTCTCCATCAGACGTTGGAAGGTCCCGGATGCGTTGCAGAGTCCGAACGACATACAATTAAACTCACAGAGGCCCATCGGCGTAGTAAACGCTGTCTTCTCCTTGTCTGCCTCGGCCACAGGAACCTGCCAGTACCCACTAGTCAGATCAAGGGTGGAAAAGTAGTTAGCAGATTTTAATGCAGCTAATGACTCCTCAATCCAGGTAATGGGTATGCATCCTTATGTGTGATGTGATTAATCTGCCGATAATCTACGCACATTCTCATGGTCCCATCCTTCTTTTTAACTGACACTAGAGGTGCTGCCCAGGGGCTACAACTGTCTCTTATTACCCCTGCAGATTTCATCTCTCTGAGCATGTCTTTGGTGGTTTGGTAGTGAGCTGGTGGTAAAGGTCTATACCTCTCTTTTATAGGCTGATGGTTACCTGTGGGTATAGTGTGCTCTACCCCTTTAATCTTCTCAAAGTCTAACAGGTGTTTACTGAATATTTGTTCATATTCCTTCACTACCCGGTATACTCCATGCTTGTGATGGGGAGGTGTAGAACTGGTACCTACATGCAACTTTTGGCACCAATCCTCCAGCTTCTCCTCTGAGCCATTGTCATCCGCCTGACATGACGGGTTCAAGGGCTCGGCGGCTGTGATGTTATTGTTATCAACCGTGTACAACTTAGCCATGGTAGCATACTTAGGTAATGTGACCTCGTCTTCTCCGCAGTATAATAGGCGTAATGGCACTCTTCCCCTGTGTACGTCAACTACTCCTCTCGCTGTGAGTATGGTGGGTCTGCTATCTGAGTACACGGGTTCTACCAGGGCTTGATAGTCTTGCCCCTTGATGCCTATTGCGGCTCTACACCAGACCAACATTTCAGTTTTGGGAGGAATTACAATGGGTATTTAATCACTTACTCATACACTGCCGATCTCACCTCCGGAGATTTCTACCTGCTGCTTCAACATCAGGGCTTTGATCTCTTTGTGCAGAAGCCTCTGTTGTCCAGTTCCAGCAGTCTCGGCATTTGCTGCAAAACACTTAACACTTCGGAAAAACATTTCTCAATTACATTCATTCCTATCAGCATCACTGGTTCACGTTCTCGCCGGTTAACATCTAAGATTATAACACCCTGGTTCTGCAATTCTACCTTCCCAACCTGAATATTCATCTCTCTAAATCCAACCTTTGGTATTACCTGTCCATTACTAGCCCATACCTCAAAGTTAAAGTCATCTGGCGCATTAGTAATGTCTGAATCAGCCCAGTACCTTTTATAAAGAACATGTGGGATGGATGTTATTTGGGACCCGGTATCCAGCAAGGCACTAAAGGGAATGCCATCCAACACAATAGGGATCACCGGTTTTCCTCCCACGAATCTGTCATACCAGGCTGAGGGGCCTTGAGTGTTCATTCCTGGGGAGCGGCCCACCTGCCCAGGGAATCGTCGTTTAAAGGACACTCACGAGCAAGATGGCCTGGTTTCTGGCAACGACGGCAAATGGGCTGTCCATCTGGTTGGTAGCGATCGCTGGGTCGTCCTCTTGCTGCTGGGTATCTTCTTGGCCTCATCCACGGGACATCCTCTCTGCTGGTCGCCAACTCGATCTTGGGTGCAGGCTTTGACTCTCGCAGGTCCTTGATGACCTTGGCCATAGAGATCACGGTGTCTGTCAGGGCATCTAGCTTTTGATTGATTGCGGCATTAGAAATTAGTTCTCCAGTCTCAGCAGCAGTTGCTGACATGGCAGATGTCGCTGGCGCTGTTGGCTGCTAAGGTGCTGCTGCAGTGTCAAGGACAGTTGGTAGCTCCCGTGGCTCTTCCAGCTGCTGCAAACGGATAGCTCTATCTTTCAGCTCAGTAAATGTCATGTCAGGGTTCTGCAGCAGTATCATGCTTAACTGTCCTCGATGGGAAGGGGAATGGAGGCCCTCTATGAATTGGTCAAATAGCATTTTATCAGCTCCCGGGGCTAAAGCAGGTTCTGCCAGCCTAAGGGCTCTGAGTGCTTCGTGCAGGTTCAAGGCAAAGTCTCTGGCACTCTGTTTAGGTTTCTGGTGGCATGCAAAGAACCTCATCTTAGCCCGGGTATCAGCAGCAGATTCAAACGTTGCTTTCAGTCTAGCTGCTAGATGCTCTACAGTGTCCTTATCTGTGTCCAGCCAGGACGCAACCTCACGCCTTGCATTGCCCGTTAACTGTCCCATTATCATTCCTACACGCTGGGCTTCAGTGAGGGGGTACATCACATAATATTCCTTTATCTTTAGCATAAAGTCAGTTAGTGTATTAGGCTCACCGGAGTACTGGGGCAGCCACATTGCGGCATCAGAAATGGCATTATGGATGCTGTTCCTTGCGCCACTGCACCGCCGGGTACTATCGCTGGGTAAGGCGCTGC
This sequence comes from Allobates femoralis, assembly GCA_033576535.1. Lineage (NCBI taxonomy): Eukaryota > Metazoa > Chordata > Amphibia > Anura > Aromobatidae > Allobates > Allobates femoralis. The sequence goes on along the minus strand of JARQOC010000002.1, from coordinate 56,319,367 downwards.
AGCTCCACCGGCTGCTCCGTCGCCGCCTTGTGCATTGGGCTGCGACATCTTGGGCCCCCTTAGTTAATATCCACCCTCCGTCTTCCGCTTCCGTCCGGATGTCTAACTTAGGTTCCGCTGCGCACCAGGGATTCTCTTCCCTTCCGGATGACGTCAGAGCGGTGAGCGGTTTTTCTTCCCGCGCATCGCGCCCTCTGCAATGGCGGATTCTGAAATTTACAGTATCTGTGGCGCAGTTACAATTCAGCTTGCCGCGCGCCCAGCAATGGCGGCAGATTTAAAACAGTCACTAATCACGGCACACAATGCTCGGTACTGGGCAAGGTAGATCCTGTTCGTGACTCCAGATTGTGGTGCCCACTGGGACGGGGTACTCGGTGCCGGATCGGTGTACTGCTGGGGGATGTCACGGCGGTCCTGGTCCGGACCATGTCCCGGGCCCGCACAATAAAATGGGGGTTAATTACAGGGAATTTGTCACTCGTGACGCCACCCACTATATGCGGCCAGTAATGGGGCCGCCGCTGCTGCAGAACCTCCGGAGATGATGGGATAGCAGCTTGGATAGAATAGTTCCTGTGGGCAGAACTGGGTTCCCCGGGGCAGTGGTAGTAGTAGTTAAAGTCTGTGAGGATAGTTATTGATGCTGCAGGAGAGTAGGGGTAGCAGTAGAGATGATGAGAGTAGAGGTAATCGCAGTATATGAGGGCAAGTGGGGCTTCAGTATAAGGATCACACACACTCACGGTTTCTGTTGTTTTCCAAGTCTTTACTTGCAGATGGGATATCACAATATTGTCCACGGAGTCTGTACCAGGTTGCTTCCACCCTGACCGGGTCCTTGGCTTCCTACTTAAGCGCTGTGTGTGGCCCTGCTACTGCTTGTAGCTGTACTGCTGGCCCTGTCTCTGCTCACGGTTACCAATATGCTGAGCAACTTGAGTCCTCTGTGTCACTGACCCCTCCGTGTTGCTTTGCTATGGTGCTGTGAAGATGGTGGACCTTCACTATGCCGGTGTTTACTGTCCTGTCTGTCTCAAGATTATTTGGACAGTTATGTAGCAAGCAACTGCAGGAACTCCCAATGCTAAATCTGTAACATTGTCGCCATCGGTTATGTGCCATTTATATACTTGGTCCAAATACTGCCAAGACTATTTTAGGAGCTGCCCCCCCAAAAAGCGATGCCCCAAAAATGCCAGGGTTCAAGTGTGACCCTAGCTTTACATGTCTTTTTACATAGCAGAAGGCACTTATGCACCAACGTCTACACCCCCTACACTAATAATCTACTATATAATTGCCTAATCATGTCTGTCTGTCGCCGAAATCGCGTGCCAGCGCTCATTGGTCGCCGCCAGCCGCGGCAACCAATCAGTGCATCGTATGCAAAATAGCCACGCGCATTCAAAACTCGCGCCAAGCTGAAACCTGGCGACAGCGATGCATAGATGTCGCTATTGCCAGGATACACGCATCCGGTCGCGGCTATCACAGAGGTCCACCCATACATGCCATTCCATCCTCATCTCCCTCATTCTCACCTCTGCCCGCCTCCTGCCTCGCCTCCCTCTGTTCTCACCCGTCGCCTCCAGCTACAGAGTCGCACTCTGTACAGCGGTCATGTGACAGGGCGGGCTGATGTGACGTCACATAGCCCGCCCTGTCACATGACCACTGCACAGACTTCAGCACCATCGCTCAAGCCAGCCATGGGTGAGAACAGGGGGGGCGAGGGGGATCCTGCCACCCCACCTCCTTCCTGCCCCCCCCCACCTCCACCCTGCCCAACCCGGCTCCACCCTGCCCCCCAGGCTCCATCCTGCCCCTCCCGGCTCCATCCCGCCCCCCCCCCGGCTCCATCCTGCCCCTCCCGGCTCCATCCTGCCCCCCCCGGCTCCATCCTGCCCTGCTCACTCCATCCTGCCCCGCTCACTCCATCCTGCCCCGCTCACTCCATCCTGCTTCCCGACTCCATCCTGCCCCCACGGCTCCATCCTGCCCTGCTTGCTCCATCCTGCCTGGCTCGCTCCATCCTTTCCCACCCCACCTCCATCCTGCACCCCCGACTCCATCCTGCCCCCCCGGCTCCATCCTGCCCTGCTCGCTCTATCCTGCCCCGCTCGCTCCATCCTGCCCTGCTCCATTCTGCCCCCACTGATTAGTCGCGCCCGGCCATTGAACACCGACACCGCTGCACACAGGTACCACCACACAATACTGACACCGCTACACACCGCAGACACCGCTGCACACTGCAGACACCGCTTGACATCGCAGACACCGCTTTACACTGACACTGCTTCACACTGACACCACTGCACACTGACACCACTGGACACTGACACCGCTGCACACTGACACTGCTGCATGCCGACACTGCTGGCTCCATTCTGCCCCGCTGGCTCTATCCTGCCTCGCTCACTCCATCCTGCCCCGCTCCTTTCTGCCCCTGCTGATTAGTCTCGCCCAGTGACTGAACACCGAGGCACAACACTGATACCGCCACACACCGACACTGCTGCACACCGACACTGCCGCACACCGACACTGCCACACACCGACACTGCCGCACACTGACACCACCGCACACCCACAACGCCGCACACCGCCACACACCAACACCGCCGCACAACACTGACACTGCCACACATCGCAGACACCGCTTCACACCGACACAGCTTCACACCGGCACCGCCGCACACCGGCACCGCTGGCTCCATCTTGCCCCGCTTGCTCCATCCTGACTCGCTCGCTCCATCCTGTCCCGTTCCATTCTGCCCCCGCTTATTAGTCTCGCCTGGCGACTGAACACTGACACCGCCGCACACCGACACCACTGCACACGACACTGCCGCACACCAACACCACTGCACACCGACACCGCCGCACAACACTAATAATGCTGTACACCTACACTGGTGTACACCGACACCGCCGCATACCAACACCACCACACACCAACATCGCCGCACAACACTAATAGTGCTGTACACCGACTCCACTGCAAACCGACACTGCCACACACTGACACCGCCGCAAACCAACACCGCCGCACAACACTGATACTTCTGTACACCGACACTGCTGTACACTAACACTGCTGTACACAGACACCACTACACACTGACACCAACGCACACCGTCGCACAACATTGATAGCGCACACCGACACCGCCTCACACCGACACTGCCGCACAACACTGATACTGCTGCATACCAACACTGCTGCACACCGACACTGCTGCACACCGACACCGCTGTACACTGACATTGTTGTACACTGACACTGCTGTAGGTATCTACTATATAATTGCAACCAATAAGATAAGCGTATGAAAAACAGCCGCATGCATTCAAAACTCGCGCCAAGCTGAAATCTGGTGATGGCGACACATCGGCGTCGCTATTGTCAGGATACCTGCGTCCAGCCGCGGCTATCGTCAGAAGATCCGATGGTAGCTGCAGCTCATCTACTGCCGCATAGAGGTCCGCGGCGAGCTAGCCATGAGATGACCGGCGTGAGCTTGCAGCGGTAGTACCCTGACTGCCATATTGGAGCACCCACATTATGGGTATTCCTATATGGCGGCCGGAATTCAAATCCCTGACCGCGGCGACCAATCAGTCAAGTGGTGCAGCTTGGCGGGAAATATGAATCCCGCACCGCTGATTGGTCATCACTCTCAGCGGCGACCAATCAGTGGCATGGGATTCAAAACCCCTGCCAAACCATGCTCCGCTTCGCTGATTGGTCACCGCGGCCGGCAGCGATCAATCAGCGGCACGGGATTCAAAACCCCTGCCAAGCCATTCTCCGAGCTGCGGCCACAGCGACCAATCAGCAAAGCGTGTTTTAAAACATGCGCCAAGTGCGCTGATTGGTCGTCCCGGTTGGCGGCAACCAATCAGCGAAGCGGAGCACGGCTTGGTATAGTTTTTAACTGCCGCTCAAAAAAATACTACAAGCACTATTTTTAGGTGCAGATTCAAAAACGCACCCAAAAACGCAGGGAGCCATCACACACCTTACAAAACTCATGCTGACATGAAAAAAAGCATGAGTTTTGTTAAATCACTTAAAAAAACGCATGGCAACTGTGACCACAGCCTGAACCGGTCACCAGCCAGGATCTGCACAAGTACAGATAAAGTGCTATTAAGCTCATGGAGGATGTAAACAGATGATAGGCTGGGGTCACAGTACCATTTTTCACATGCATTTTTGGAGACCTGCGTTTTCAAAAACGCATGTAAAAAACGCACCCATAGGCCCCCATGTTAAAAAACGCATGCCCTAATAGCCAAAAAGCATGTGTGACTGTCCCATGCGTTTTTGGAGCATATCCAAAAACGCATGCGTTTTTGTAGAAAACGCATGCGTTTTTGTAGAAAACGCATGCGTTTTTATAACATGGGTTCCTATGGAAAACGCATGCAAAAACGCATGTACAGTTAGCACCTTTTAGTGCCATTCAAAAACGCATGCGTTTCCCATAGGAGCCCATGTTAAAAAACGCATGCGTTTTTCCGGAAACGCATGCGTTTTTTTAACATGGGCTCCTATGGGAAACGCATGCGTTTTTGAATGGCACTAAAAGGTGCTAACTGTACATGCGTTTTTGCATGCGTTTTCCATAGGAACCCATGTTATAAAAACGCATGCGTTTTCTACAAAAACGCATGCGTTTTTCAAAACGCTCAAAAAAATACTACAAGCACTATTTTTATGTGCAGATTCAAAAACGCAGCCAAAAACGCAGGGAGCCATCAGAGACCTTAAAAAACTCATGCTGACATGAAAAAACGCATGTAAAAAAGCATGCGTTTTAAAAGGCACTAAAAAAATGCATGTCAACTGTGACCCCAGCCATACAAGGGAACAGATTTGGAAAAGGGTGATTGGGAATAGTTAGATAAGTGAGGTGATAGGCTGGTCTAAAAAGATGTGTTTTTAGGGCCCACCTAAAAGTGTGGATATTGGGAAATGATCAAATTTTCCTCTGTAGTGCGTTAGGCTGTGGTCACAGTACCATTTTTCACATGCATTTTTGGAGACCTGCGTTTTCAAAAACGCATGTAAAAAACGCACCCATAGGCCCCCATGTTAAAAAACGCATGCCCTAATAGCCAAAAAGCATGTGTGACTGTCCCATGCGTTTTTGGAGCATATCCAAAAACGCATGCGTTTTTCAAAACGCTCAAAAAAATACTACAAGCACTATTTTTATGTGCAGATTCAAAAACGCAGCCAAAAACGCAGGGAGCCATCAGAGACATTAAAAAACTCATGCTGACATGAAAAACGCATGTAAAAAAGCATGCGTTTTAAAAAGGCACTAAAAAAACTGTGACAACAGCCTTAGGCTGGGGTCACAGTACCATTTTTCACATGCATTTTTGGAGACCTGCGTTTTCAAAAACGCATGTAAAAAACGCACCCATAGGCCCCCATGTTAAAAAACGCATGCCCTAATAGCAAAAAAGCATGTGTGACTGTACCATGCGTTTTTGGGGCATTTCCAAAAACGCATGCGTTTTTTAATATGGGGCCTTATGGGAAACGCATACAAAAACGCATGTACAATTAGTGCCATTCAAAAACGCATGCGTTTTCCATAGGAGCCCATGTTAAAAAAACGCAAGCGTTTTAGAAAACTCATGCGTTTTTTTAACATGGGCTCCTATGGAAAACGCATGCGTTTTTGAATGGCACTAAATGGTACTAATTGTACATGCGTTTTTGCATGCGTTTTCCATAGGGGCCCATGTTATAAAAACGCATGCATTTTCTACAAAAACGCATGCGTTTTTCAAAACGCACAAAAAAATAGTACATGCACTATTTTTGGGTGCAGATTTAAAAACACAGCCAAAAACGCAGGGAGCCATCACACATCTTAAAAAACTCATGCTGACATGACAAAACGCATGTTAAAACGCATGAGTTTTTAAAAGGCACTAAAAAACGCATGTCAACTGTGACCCCAGCCTTACTGAGTGAGATTGATAAGTTTACATTGGACTCTATAGAGATTGAGTAACCAATGCAATGACGAACACAGGGAAGAGTCATCAGTGTAGCGGCTGGAGAGGAATATGATTCTGCCTGCTGCATTCAGGATAGATTGGAGAGGGGAACGTTTACTACCGATTAGTAGAGAATTGCAATAATCCATATGAGAATGAATAAGAGCAACAATAAAAGTTTTTTGCAGAATCAACATTAAGAAGCGTTTTAGAGATTTTTTTGAGGTGTAGGTGACACAAGCGAGAGATTGGATGTAGGAAGATATGGGCATGCTGCTGAAGAGTAATGGTAGAACCGCGCACGGAAATGGCAACATTGGGTTCATGAAGGTTATTAAAGTGAAGAAACAGGAAAAGTTAAGTTTTTGCCAGATTCAGTTTAAGGTAGAGATAGGACATAATATCAGAGACAGCAGAGAAATCATCACTAGTATTTTGCAGGGGTGATGTCAGGAGACGATATTATAAATTATAAAATGCACCCCAAATTTAGAGAAAAAAATTAGGAAAAAAAAGGAATTATAAAAGGGGTCCGTTCTATAATCTGGTCCATTTTATATGCAGTGTAGTTTACCAGGGGGGAGCGTGGTGGTGGTTGAGTGGGGTCAAATGTGGCAGCATCGTGGTAGTTGAGGTCAGTGGCAGCGGCACAGTGGGGCAATGCTGCTGGGGTCCGCGGCTGTGTGGATGAGGTGTCCCGGCAAGTTAGTACCAAATGCCATTCATCTTCCAGTTCTTGACGCGATAGTCAAAAGGAAAATGGCTGCAGAGGCAGTGCAGGTACAGATGGAAATCCTCAAGATCTCCATCTGTGCCTGTGCTGCTTCTACAGCCATTTTCCTTTTGCCCATTGCATAATATGTAATAAGATTAATGGCGGCCAAATTTTGCTGGGACACCCCTTCCACACAGCCTCGAGTTCCCAGCAGCATTGCACCATAGTGCAACTGCCGAGCCCTACAACTGCGACCCTGTCTCCTGAGACCCTGCTCCACCACCACTGCACCCCCCTCCACCGGTAAGATGCTTGCTACTGTTCGGATTATAAAATGCACCCCATTTCTCCCTAATTTTTGGGAGAAAAAGTGTGTTTTATAATCTGAAAAATTCGGTAAATGGGCATGAATCAGCACCAGTGGCGTAACTTCAGGCCTCAGGGCCCCGATGCGAAACCTCCAACCTCCAATTATTGCAAATCTTTAGTAGTATTAGTCTTTTTCTATGGGCCAAAGGGACTTTTGGGGCCCCCCTAGCCTGCAGGGCCCGGGTGCGATCGCAACCCCTGCACCTATTGTAGTTACGCCCCTGATCAGCACACAGATAGTCCTGATAACCAAATCTGATGATGATTTGTCCAATAGAGGCAGTATATAGAGAGAAGAGAAGGAGGCCTAGGACTAAACCCTGAGGAACCCCAACTATAAGAGGAAGAAAAGCCACTGAAGGAGCAGAGGTAAGAGGAGAATCAGGAGAGAGAGATGTCCTTGAGCCCAATAGAGCGGAGCATAGAGAGGAGGAGGCTGCAGAAAAAGTATATTGGTAATGTCTCAAAGGTTGACACCATGAGAAATGCTGGACACAGGGTGACTGTAGATCTGGTCACGCTGTCATGTTGACATGAATGCCGACCACTTATCCGTGTGTACACTACTCAGCATTTGCTGTGTTGTGCCAGATCCTGTGATTACATGACTGATACCAGATTTGCTTTTCCTGCCAGACTTTATGTAAACTCTGTTAACTTTACTGGGACTTTCTTCTTCCTCGGAGAGTGTTAACTGGAGGAATATTGATTCTGGATAAGCCGGCCGTGCTCAGGATTTTAGTTTTTGCGTTCGTTGTTACATTTTAGACTTAGATTAAGTATTGGAAGAAATGTGAGAAACCAGACGAGGCTTGTTATACAGATACAGAAGATGTTATTTAACTATTTCTTCTGGGAAATCTCACTCATCTGTTGTTCTATTGATATTTTCAGGTAACTCATTGTCATATCAAGTCAAGGCTCTTATGGTGAAAGATTATGTCACACTGTAATTGTGTAATATAAAGAGAAAACTTTGTGCCAGTCCCGGTAAGTGATTACCACCTCGGTCAGGAGGCGCCGGCAAGGTTTTAAGTACAATGGATCCAGACGATGCAGCTATCAATAGAGGGCTATTGATGGAGCTCAGCAGGTGCATCTCTGTCCTAATTTTTAACGATGGTGAGAAAGTGTGAGGTGGACACCTCTTAAGAGGCCTTAAAATGCTAGGAAAGGAGGGTATAGTCTACAGAAAGAAGTGTGAAAAGGAAAACACTATGTACTGGAGAAAGCAAAGGAGAGAATAGAGTCAGTCTTCAGTTTAGGAGGCAGATAGCATCCCAAAGCCAAGGAGAGTGAGACATGAAAGACCAAGTAAGAAGGCAGAGACAGCCTCCGCATCCAGTCTTGTAAGCAAGGATCCATTGCAGCATCTCAAAAATGACTGAAGCTTAATGTTATACCTCACAGTAATAGTGGACAGATTCAGAGTCGATTGGATAAACCAGTAAAGTTAAAGGGAACTGTCACCAGGTTTTCTCAATATGAAGTAAAGTCAGCACTTTTAAGCCCTCTTTTATAGTAATCTTGTATGCTCTAAGTGTGTCCCAATTCCTGAATGCAAGGCACAAAGAAGATCTTTTATTATATCCACACCTAGAGTGATCCAGTCCGATGGCCATCTCCAGTCTTAATTCGGCACCACTACTCTTCCTTCAATCGCCGTCCTCCTTCCCTGCTTCATGTTGATATGTCCTATGTCATCTCCACAGTGTCCTCCATCACTCTCTTGGCAGGCGGACTTCTCTTTGCCCTGCCGAGGTAAGAGATAGCACTACAGTCCTTTGCTCTGCCCTCGGCAAGCCAAAGAGAAGTGTGCATGATAGAAACACTTTGTGGATGATGTAGAAAGTGACATCCACTTGAAGCAAGGAGGAAGGATGATGATTGTAGGAAGAAAGGAGATGCCGGATCAAGACCAATGTTACTCATTGGACCAAATCGCCAGTTCTGTGGGTGTCATAATTGGTCTTTCTTGTGCCTTGCATAGGGGATTTAGGGTGTACATACAGCATACTGGAATGCAGTAGAGGAGGGCGTAAAGGTGCTAGCCATACTTTATATGGATTAGCAAATACCACAGTATTGAACCCCATCATATATCCATCATGAATGGTAATTTTAATACATTATGTGGGCTCAACAGGGACACATATATAAGAGGGCCAATCACAAAAATATTTTAAGTAACCCAAACCCAAGAAGAGGCGATCAATGTGGTCCATTTGCATCAAAAGTGCAAAAAAACATTTCTTGAGGATGTGTGGTACATAGATAGACAGTAGGACAAATTATAAAATCTCAATGCACAATATTAACACAGATAATTAAAAGTATCCACATATATTATGATATTATTTATATTTAGCAAGGCAACAACCACATACATACAAATCTTAAAATTATCTGATGAAAAGGGGTATATCAAGTGGTGGGAAACCTAGTCAATATCAAGGGTATTTGATGTTAGCTAAATGATTTATACAGGGTGGGTCATTTATATAGATGCACCTAAATAAAATGGGAATGGTTGTGATACCAACTTCCTGTTTGTGGCACATTAGTATATGGGAGGGGAAAACTTTTCCAGATGGGTGGTGACCATGGCGGCCGTTTTGAAGTTGGCCATTTTGTATCCAACTTTATTTGATGTGTCACATAACCCTTTGCCCATTGAAAAAAATAAAGTTGGACCCAAAATGGCCAACTTCAAAATGGTCATGGTCCCCATTCATCTGGAAAAATTTTCCCCCTCCCATATACTAATGTGCCACAAACAGGAAGTTGATATCACCAACCATTCCCATTTTATTTAGGTGCATCTATATTAATGGTCCACCCTGTAGTTTAAGACAAGCGAATCTGTTGAAATTCAAATTTGCCATCTCCGCTGAATTTTTCCAAGAAATTAGATTTTCGGCAAATGATGTTTTTCATTTATGATATTTTGATAGTATAAAAAAAAACATCACTATTTTGAATATGTTGGATAAATAAAGCCCTCTGTAGTTCACCATGCAGATAATGGTAAAATCTAGAGACTAGAGTTAAGCAAACCTGTTTATGGCTGGAGTTCAGGTGATTTGCATATCCAAAGTGCAGGAGGTTGCAGCGCTCTGCTCCGGTATGCTCGGTGCCCAACTCAGTGCGAGTCATTTGCAGTATGCGATCGCCTATCACTGGGGTTAAAATCTGAGTTTTTTGCTGTAGTGTGTTGTCCCTAAAGAAATGTAAAAATCCCCACTCTCCCACCCCCGGAAGTGTTTCACTAATGGCTGCAAGTATGCGGGCGGAGAGTCGACGAACAGACAATCTGTGACGTTTCGGGTTAATCACTTTTTCTTTAGTTTTTTTTATAGCATTTTGCATTTAACCCAAAACCAGAAAGTTCTACTCTCTTCTCATTTGTTCAGAGCACCTTCTTCATCATGCCCTGTAGTGGACACAGCTAGCCTGTGGAAGAAGGTGATCTGAACAGATGAGACCAAAGTACAACTTTATATTTGTTGACACCTGATAAAGTGATGTAAATGGTGTCTGGTAGAGATGAGAAAACTTTTTTAAGGTTCCGTTTGGTTAGTAAACGAGCCTATGGGTGTTCGTGTTCAGTGGCGCTGTTTGGGGCACAAACAAAACCCAAAACGTCACTGATTGTCTGTTAGTCACTGCAGTATACAGCACAGGAGAAGAGCAACCAGGAAGGGCTATGAATGGTGTCTTAGCAAAGTGACCCTAATCATCTGGGAACTAACCTGGCTGCGCTTTGGAGGAACACAGTAACCGGCTGGGGGATTTTGACTGATCAATTAAAGGTAACGAACTGCACGAACTGTGTTTACCTCTTTATTCCTTGCCTGGCGATCTTCTTCACAACCACCAGCCAATAGACTGTTCACACCATCCCTGGGGCCCAGCTCCACCTGTGGGGAGCTTTACCATCTTGGCTGCACTACCATCTGCCTTAGCGGTCACACCCTGCAGCGTCAGCCATCCCTGGCGAATACCACAGGTGGCATCACAAACTATGCCCTATAATGAATCCCCTTTTACCTCCCACCAAATCGACCAGCCCAGTTACCGAGTACCCCCCGGTCCTGCTGCATTAATGTAGCTGAAAAACGAATGCGTTCAAACACAATGCAAAATGCAATGTGAACCTAGCGTCACACATTTTGGGTTCAGTCTTTCCCCAGTTTATCAAAGAGCATAATGATTCCCATCAGACCCAAATAAATTGAACTTGCTTTCATCACTAAAATGAATTGTGGACCACTTCTCTGTCCACACAACATGCTCCTCACCAAAGGTGATTATAACCTTTTGATTCTTTCTGCTTATAAGAGGTTGTGTCACTGTAGTGTGGGCTTTCAGTCCAAATACTCGTAAACATTGTGACACTGTATGACGAGACAGATTCTTACCCTGTTCAGTGCTGAACTGGTGATCTATTCCAGCTGTAGTGTTGAATGGAATACATCGAGATTCTCTGCATTATCCTGCCCTCTCTTGCATTTGTCTTCTATGGCTAGGGTCACACTTTCGTCATACATCTGCTAAACGGTTGTGTTGTTTCCTGCATTTAAAAAAAAAAACAGATGCGTTAACGCACCCATAGACTCCAATGCAAAAGTGCAATGCGTTTGACGCTCATCGCGGTCTGCAGCGTTTTTGGTGCTTTTGCAAAGACGCATGCATTAATTTAACATGGGAGTCTATGGGCAATGCATCCGTTAACGCATGATACATGTATGTACCATGTGTTAACGGATGCGTTAACACATGGTACATACATGTACTGTGCGTTAACACATCTGTTAATTAAGCCAACAAGTATGCACACATGCCAAGAAAATGGCAAGGGATAAAAAATGCTCCTTTAATGCATCCTTCAAATGGATCCAAGCTCAAGTGTGACCCCTGACTAAGGACGTCCAGCCTTCTTGGGAAACTTGAAAAAGTTTGTGATGAAAACATGCAATATTCTAGAAATCACAGACTTGGAACAACCAACTTCTGTTGCTATGGCTGATATGGTGAACCCTTTGGCCTTTATATGGACAATCTGCTGCTGGAGGATGTCAGTCACTTTGGAACGGCAGACCATTTTTGCAAAGTGAGTGCAAACTGGAAAGTTAGACTGCCAGATAAATAGGGTTTGGCAGATAATTAAGGAAATCAGCATCAGGTGCCAGATTAACACCAATAACTTGCAAGTATCTGAAAGTGTTCTCTAATCTTGATCAGTGTTCTTTTTTATTTACCTCATTTACATATTTACTCTGTGTTTTAGAACATATTCAATTTATGAAATAAGCTTAATATACTGCTATTTTACTCATGTAAGGATATTTTTCCATAGGACAACACAATGACCTTAACATTGAGGAAATTCTATGTTGTTCTCTAATTTTGGTTACCAGTGTAGATTACTGTCTGCAGCCGCTTTTTAAGGAACAATATAGAAATGGTGGTATTTAAAATATGAGCGCTACACAAGGACACTGCACTGATCAGTATTACCTTTAGGCCTTTATTGAAAATTAACAAATGTGAGTCCTCGCCACAACATGTTTCGACACAAATGCGTCTTCCTCAAGTGGATAAGGAACTCTAATTCTCATCCTCCTTTTATTCACAAAGAGCCTACAACTCATTAGAGGGGTGTGTGTAAAAACTATTAACCATTTCATTACATCATGAATAAAAACAATAAACACATTTTTTGTTTTATATTCAGCCGCTTTTTAGGCACAGCAGAGCTGGGAGAGTTGCTTTCGCCCACACCAGGCTCTCAATGCAGTTTGTGCATTTATAGTGATGTGTCAATCAGAGGAGGAGGCGTGTCGGACTGCTGTGTGCATGATAAAATAGTCATGTAATGATTATTACCAGGTAATTTATTAGTTTATTAGTTTATTTATTAGCTTTTAGTTTATTTAAACATTGGCACACACACTGATAATAGAGGCACACTTGATTTTGGTGTTAAACTCTTAGGGTACCGTCACACCTGGTGTGCACGGGGGTGCGCACATTTTTAGCGCCCCGCCAACGTCGCCGTTGCATGTTTACACGCGGTAATACATCCGGCGATGCACCAGCGATGTTACAGGCGGCATCACCACTGGGGTGTCTACAAACCACAGCGGCAATGCTGTAACATGGGAGCCATAGGCTCCCATCGCCTGTAACATCGCCGATCAGCATGTTACATGGGGCGATGTGTAAACATCGCCTCAGAGTGCTCGCCTGGTTTCTGAGCACTGCTGGGAAACCAGGCGACCACTCAGAGGCAATTTTTAGCACCGATATCGCCTCTTTACATTAGGCGACGCAGCGGAACTGTTTCCGCCATTAGGCCATGCCCCTGTGTCGCCTATGTAATCGGTGGCGATATGGCCAGGTATGACGGTACCCTTAGGCGAGCACTCTAGGGTGATGTTTACACATCGCCCCATGTAACATGCCGATCAGCGATGTTACAGACAATGGGAGCCATAGGCTCCCATGTTACAGCATCACCGCTGAGGTTTGTAGACACCCCATTGGCGTTGCCGCCTGTAACATTACCGGTGCGTCGCCGGAGGTATCACCGCGTTTGGCGGGGCGCCAAAGAAGTGCGCGTCCTTGTGCGTCGCCGTCGATATATCCGGCGATGTCACCGGGTGTGATAGTACCCTTACAACATGCTGTCCTAAGTTTACATGGCACAAACTTTGCTGACAGATTCCCTTTAACTAGTTTACAAATACCAATTCTTAGCTGGGCCTTGCAACAAGTTTGCTATAATCTTGCTTTTTTGAGCGGTTACTCTTTTACATTGTCGCAATGCATAGGACACAACCAAACAATGAGTACCAGCATTTCATCAGTCATGCAATGAGCTGAGGAAATATCCAGCAGTTCCAGGAGGTTGCTGCATTGTAAAAAATTGCAAAAAACAGATTTTCTCCCCCTTATATATGTTTCCTTTAACAGAGTAGAATCATTAGAACAAATACATTTCTGTTAAATAGATTAAAAGATTACATGTGATGCTTTCACAAAGCCATAGCATGTTCTGTATAATACATAATGCATCACTAGTCCACCATGGACCAAGGTTAGAACCACAAAAACAGTCAATTGGATCTGGCACCATTAATCCAACAGACTCCTCATGAGACAAAACAATGAGGACAATGAGCACTTACTGCCTCCTGGGGAGAGTGGTGCTCAACCTTCAACAGATGATATAGCCAAGAATAGAAGAAAAAGGTGGCACTCACTGACCCCTAAAAATCCTTAATTTCCATTTTCTAAAAACCATGAATGCAGGAGGATGCGGACAGTATCCCCCTTCCTCTTACATCAATGGATTTTAGCAAACACAAATAAAGGATTTTTATGGATCGGTGATAGGGATAGACTAAAGTTCGGTTATCAGAAAGATATAATTGCAATATTTCTTAGATATTCCCAGGATCAGTCACTAATAACAGATCCCAAAACTGTAGAGATACTGTTAAAATCCGTGCTACCATTGCACAAACAATACAAAATGCAGATACAGTTTATAGGAAACAAATTAACAATGACAGACTGGTACAGAGAGAAAAGGACCCTGTCCTTGTGATCTTACATTCTACAGCATGACGGGGAAGAAGAGAATAGGTTGGGGTTTGCAGCAGCTCTGGTGATGGTGAGGTGGCCACTCTGGTGGTGGTGGTGAGATGGCAGCAAGTCATTGTAGGCTGTAAGCTTCCCTGAAGAGTTGGGTTTTCAAGGTTCGTCTGAAGGCTCCTGTCATGTTGGGGAAGGGGGTGTGGGAGGGAAGTGGGATGCCCAGAAGTAGGATGGAGTTGGGCGTAGGGAGTCAGGAGATCCTGCTCTGGCCCTGCTACTGAGGTCCCTGACTCGCTCTGTACTTGGAGGTACCTCTGAAGGTGAGGAGGTCTGAACCACCCAGCCTAAGACCCTAAAACACCTAAGAAACCCTAGGAATAAGGTCCCTACCTCCACTCATGGACCACGGAACCCAGCAACCTCCAATGGGAAAACAGCAGCAGCTTGAGATCACGTCTGCACTCCACGGTCACAGAATAGCAGTGAACTGAATCAGCGACATCAGGTGGATGTGAGGTGACCCATTTATGGCCAAGGGGTGGGGAGCAACCAGCCTAGGCACGCCCCTCAGCTTACCCAAGCATGAGTCATATTCATCACACGCACCTGCACTTTTAGCTCCCGCTCATGAGCTTTCCTCTCCACACTGAAAGGGGAGAAAAAGGCTTCATTTAAACCACAGCAGCAGCACTTCCATACTGCAAGGCAATCAATATGAAACAGTTTGAAGCGTGGTGGATAATAGAACGTGTTGGGTCACAGAATCCCAGAGGATGGGGGATATTCAGGAGACGTCTTGTAGGAGTTTAGGTAAGGAACGAATAAGCATAGGGGACAGGAAAAGGTCTTGGGAGGACCGAAGATTACGTGATGGAAGATATTGCGAGATTACCTTAGAGATATATGATGGGGACAGATTATGGACGGTTTTGTAGGTCTGCAATAGAAGAGAATAATAATAAATACATTTAAAAAAAAACAGTACGTGGAGTCCACACGATGTAAAAAGGAAGAAACGCTGAAAACAGAGGTTGCACAAGTTGAATACACCAAGGTATGGTTATATGCTCATTACATTTAAAAAAAGAATGTAAACATGTATATAGATATGTAAACAATTGTGAATGGCAGCAGGAACAAGAGAATACAATTTGCAGAATGCGGAGTGCGAGCGAATACTGTGAAACATTAACCCATAATGAAACAATCACTATGTGACAGACAGCAAAAACATAACGAGATAATTATCACTGGTGTCACTCCAAGTAGCTCACGATGAAACACGTGTAACCAACGCACCATCAGGAGCATAGTACCAACCTTTCTCTTTCTAGATAGTTCGTTTTCTGTAGACACGTTTGCATTCAGCTGTTATTTCATGGACCTATAGTAATTATAACACATTTATTGCATCTGTCTCCTTGCATTAATGTTATGATAGCACTTGAGTATCACTTAAGAATGTTAAGTGTTTGTTGCAATCACAATAAATGGTCTCTATTCACTTATAGTCATTTGTACATGAATTATACTTATTATTAGTACAGTCAGTACACCTCTTACATTTTTTTAAATATTCTATTAAT
The DNA here is from genome assembly GCA_033576535.1 of Allobates femoralis. Taxonomy (NCBI): domain Eukaryota; kingdom Metazoa; phylum Chordata; class Amphibia; order Anura; family Aromobatidae; genus Allobates; species Allobates femoralis. The sequence goes on along the minus strand of JARQOC010000002.1, from coordinate 56,303,062 downwards.
TATTTTCATGGCACAACACTGAAGATATGACACTGAAGATATGACACTGAAGTACAGCCCTAAGTGAAAGTGGTCAAATTGTGCCTGTCTAGCCATCTTCCCTCCCCAATGTTATGTGACTAATTAGTGTTACAAGGTCTCCAGTGTGAATGGGGGGTAGGTGTGACAAATTTGGTGTTATCGTTCAAGCACTTTCTCATACTGATCACTGGAAGTTTAACATGGCAAACAATTCTCTGAAAATCTCAAAGAAAAGAATTGTCGCTCTACATAAAGATGACCTGGGCTATAACTGAGCTGCAGCATAGTGGCCAAAACCATACAATGGTTTAAAAAGACAGGCTTCACTCAGAACAGGTCTTGCCATGATCAACCAAAGAAGATGAGTTCACATGCTCAGCATCATATACAGTGGTTGTCTTTTTAAATCAGACAAATGTGTTATGCCGTAGTGAGGGAACGCTCGTCATGCGGTGCAACAGGAGAGCAATGCCAGAAATAAGGTAAAAGGGGAGGCCCTGGTGATAGGGAGAGGGATCACCCCTTGTCACTAACCTGAGTCTGTACCCTCAGTTCCCTATTGTCTTAGATGGGTTCTTCTCCTGTGTCTGATCTTGTACCTAAGCCATCACTGACCTTGGCCCAGCACTAGTATGTAGGCCTTTAAGACGTTAGTCTAAGGCTACGTTCACACACTGCGCTTTATTGCGCACAGTTTTCAAAAAAGCGCAAGTGCGTGTGCGTTTGTTGGCAAAGTGAATGTGAAATTCACTTTGCCGTACAAACAATGCGTAAATATACGCAGCGCTTTCATGGGAGAAACGTGGGCGTAAAAAGAATGATTATGTCAATTCTTTACGCACCTGCACCCACGCTTTCTCCCATAGGAGCCCATTATTCCCACTGGAATTATGCATCGCCGTTCAGACAATGCACATTTCCAGGGGGAATATGCCGGCGCTGCAGGAATTGATGTCACACAGGAGAGGAACAATCCTCCCCTATGTGACATCTGTGCCAGCCCCTTTTAGGTTTTGTAGTGTATTAATATACACTGCGAAACCCACAATATACTAATCCAATTGTGTAAAAAATAATAAAAATTGAATACTTACCCTCTGCCGGGTGTTCCGGGTGCCGGGTGCCGACACAACACAGGTATCTACCTTCCAGGACCTATCAAGATCGTTGATTGGCCGCTCACGGTCATGTGATATGCGCGTCATAGCACGTCACATATCACATGACCTCGAGCGGCCAATCAGTGATCTTGATAGGCCCTGGAAAGTCGATGCCTGTGGATCTCTCAGCTCACGGCTCCTGGAACATCCGGCGGAGGGTAAGTATTAAATTGTTATTATTTTTAACACATTTGGATTAGTTAATTTTGTGTTTCGTAGTGTATATTAATACACTACGAAACACAAAAGGGGCTGTCACACATGTCACACAGGGGAGGATTGTTCCTCCCCTGTGTGACATCACTTCTCCCCTGCACTTTTGGGGGAGAAGTGAGCACATAAAAAAAACACAGTGTGTGAATGCATCGCGTTTTTTATGGCGCTTTTTTTGCAAAATGCAGCAAAAAGCGCAAAAAATAACTACTGCAATAAGACAACACGGAGAGAAAGACAAACAATGGGGATAAAACACAAAAAGGAACTCAAAGGCTTCTGTAGAAAAAGATTTCACAGCTTCTAGTGGAAACAACACAGCTTCAACTGGAACAACTTCACCAGAAAGGTCAGCATAGAAGATCTACAACTGGCATAGGAGAGAGCAAGGAATGTGTTTATAATAAATAATAATAATAATAATCTTTATTTATATAGCACCCACATATTCCACAGCGCTTCACAATTCAGAGCTTCATATTCAAACAATCATAAGAAACAGTTATCAGAAAATACAATACAATACAAAATACAATACAATACAAAGCATAATACATAAATTAAAGCAAAATAATGACAGCCCTGCTCGTAAGGGTGGCTTCACACTGGCGTTCCCCTTTGCAGCGTTCCTGGTGCGGACGAGAATGTATGTTTTGTACGCAAGCATACACATGCATACAAATCATACATGGCAATGAATGGGTGCGCACGGCCAATCTGCACCTGAGCTCAGCACCGTGCATCCACATGATAAATATAGGGGCGCGCGGTGTCTGCACTCAGCTGGCGGTTCCCCTCCGCAGAACGCTGTGGAGGGGAACGCCAATGTGAAACCAGCCTAAGAGCTTACAATGTAACAATGAGATGCAGGTGATACAAAGTACAGGTGCTTATTTACAGTGATGGGAACGTCAACGTGAGGAGATGGGGAACAGATAGGAGCAGCATAACTGGCCACTAACTATTATTAGTAATGCATTTGAGACTGGTGGAACGGATAGGCTATGTCTAAATGACTTTGACTAGGGATCATGATAGGCCGCTCTAAAAAGATGTGTTTTTAGGGATCGCCTGAAACTATGTAAGTTGTGGATAGACCTAATTTCTTGTGGTAGAGCATTCCAGAGAATTGGTGCAGTTCGGGAGAAGTCTTGGAGCCGGGTGTGGGAGGTTCAGATTAATGCAGAAGTGAGAACTGGTGGGATGATAGACAGAGATGAGAGATAGAGGTTTAGAGGTTTATATAAAGGAAGGAAGGGTCATAAGGTGCAGCTGAGATTTAAAACTATGAGGATTCTCAGCAGGGAAAGAAAGGCAATATTAACCCCTTCAGCACTGAAAAGAATTAAAGGGAATCTGTCAAGTAAAAAATCCATATGTTAACTGCTATCAGTCTATATATTTCTAAACCCCTTATATAAGCTCTCTCTGTTCATGTAACATAGTAACATACATAGTAACATATATTTAACATTGAAGGTAGACTTTAAGTCCATCTAGTTAAACCTATGTATTTCTATTATTTATACTTTCCTCCTATCCTGTGTAAACTTCAAAATAAAAGATTAATTCCATCTTTCAATCACAGTTATTTTTCTGCTGTACATTTCCCAAGGAGTGAATATTCATGTATCACTGCACTGTCCTGCATTTCTCTGATCTGTAAGCATTGTGGCTCATTGCAGAGCAGAAAGGAGGGGAGGAGGTGTGTGTGCTCAGATATTATCACTGTGTGTAACTGAGGCATGTGTGTAGTGTGTGTTATAAGAACATTTGATCATTTGCTCAGCAGATACACACATTACTTGTCTGCATGAAAACCAATGTTCATATAATAGAAATCTTACAAATAGCACACAGTGCAGCACAAAACACCTCCCCACCAGCACAGAGCACAGAGGGAGGAACAGAACACCAGTTTGTATAGGAGTGAATATAATATATATATATATATATCTTATACAGCCAGACTATTCGGTTGTAAATATAATGGAGAAGACTAATGCAGGAGATGCCTGCAGGGTGTGAAAATGCTTATAGCAAGGAAACTAGAAAGTGTACAATAATGATTTTACATGTTTTTAGAAGGGCTGCCCAGGCACTAGTCAAGAGTAATATTAGAATCACACTGAAAAATTACCTGACAGAGTCCCTTTAATTTCATGGAAGGTGGACAAGCACAAGGTCTGTAACACCCATCAGCTCCATGATGTTGCAATGGAGGATAAAGGAGGATTCTAGTAGCTCTTGCAAAGCTTTAGTGAACTCCATTCTCCTGAGAATTTAGGCAGTGATTGTAAATTGTGGGAGTCACACAAAATATTGACAATTTGGGCACAATTTGACCATTTTTGCTTAGGGGTGTATTCATCTTTCTTGCCAGTGATTTAGACATTAATGGCTGTTTGTTGAGTTATATAGCGGGCACACCAAGCTTACATTGTTATACAAGCTGAACACTACTTTACATTATATCTAGGTGTCATATCATCAGCGTTGTCACATAAAAATATATACAACTAAAAATGAATACAACATAAAAAACGTAAGGGGTGTTCTCACATTTGTGCTATACTGTATATGACCATGAACTGCCATGAGTTGAAGTGGTATGGTTCCAGTTTTATCCTATGAGTCTACATTATGTGTGAAGAAAATGCAATTCTGCCATCTAAATAGGAAGGGATTCTTTACAGTTAGAGCAGTCATACCGTGAAACGCCTGACTATATACTATATCCAACACCAGGTCCTCTAGTGATAATCTCTTGTTGATAAAACACTGATTGTAATGAACCTACAACAAGCTACTGAATAAGTGACACATCACTGGAATCAGGATTTCTGCCCTTACTACTCTAATATTACATAAATTACAGGTTCCCTTATATAATGAATAATTGATACAGCCAAATCATTTTTTATTTACAATATGTGTGTTATTTCTTACTTGGTGGTATATTAATTTTGTAGGAATCTCAACTTGATTATTGGATCATTTTACCTTAATCCCAAATAGGATTTAGCTCTTATATGTGTTGATTTTTTCCAAAATACATCATTCCATTAACACAGTATCATCATTACAGAGAAAATAAAATGTAGTTTAATAGTTGAATGTTGAACTTGATGCTTTCACAAAGGCATAGCATGTTGTGTATAGACATACTGTACAACCGAAATGCTGAAATTGGGCTTATTGTAAGAAAATACTGGAAAATGATTTTCCTTAAATTTCTTTTCTATAGTTAAAGTTAAATGATTAATCCTGATTGCTGCCATAGACCAAGGTTGAGTTATAGAAAAGGTATATTGAATATTCATCAAATTAAGAAATAAACTGCAGTTTCAAAGTAGATTTAGAGAAAACAGAGATTTGCCATCCATAAGCAGGGAGGCAGATGAGACCTGGGACCCACAGATAAACAGCTCCACAAGAATGGTTCTTGATTTGGCTGGACTGCATCAGCAAGGTGGAATAATACCATTACTATCCTTAACTATCAATTGAGCAAGATCTGCATACTGCGGGCCTATCTAAGCATACAGCTTACATCTAAAGCAAGTGTATTATCAATCTAAAAACTAAAAAGAAAAAGGAGGAGAACACAAAGAGGCTGATCATGAATTTAACAAAACAGTATCAGAAATTGTAATAGAGAGGGAATCTAGAACATTTGAAGTAATCCACTAAGGAAAAGGACACTGTTTTGAGATAGGGGTTGGGAAGTCTGGACACCCTGAAGTGCAGCTATTCACTTACCCGTTACCCTGGTACCATAAGGAAACTACTGACAAAGTGAAAAACCAACGTTCTGGCCTACTTTGATCTGCTCCTAATCATAAGTTCCTATCTCTGGACCTGTCTGATGAACTGTAAACTAATGGTGCCTTCACACCTGGCGACGTCGCTAGCGACATCGCCGAAAAAGTGACGTATCAGCGATGTCGCTAGCGACGTCGCGCTGTGTAAATGAGCGGCGCGACCGCGTTTTATCGCTGGTCGCAGGTTGACAGGTTTACAGGAAGAACAATAAACCTGGCAACCGGCGACCCGCGATAAGGCTGGATCGCGCCGTGTGACATCGCCAGAGCTATGTCGGCGGCGATCCAGCCTATACCGCAGAGTTGCTGCGGATCGCTCGCTGGGCTGAGCCCAGCCCAGCGAGCGATGTCACCGCCCACGTCGCTGCGACATCGCCGGCCGCAGCAATGCTGTGTGACAGCTGGCCAGCGATGTCGGAAGCGAGCGGGCACCCGCGCATCGCTTCCGACATCGCTGGCCAGATCGTGCTGTGTGACAGCACCATAAGGGTTCACAAAGAAACTGTTTGAACCTTTTGTAACTTGATGTAGCATAACTTTATTGCCCCTGACGAGCCTTTTTAGGTGAAATGCGTCAAAAAGGGCAAATCTCTCTTGCTAACAGACCATATCACTGATCTGTAAGATTTGATGCTGACCAATACCATTTGAAGTGGGTTGGGATCTGGGGACTATGTTGGACCTCGCAACAGGAGGACGACGGGTTTGAGACCTGAAATTGATCAACGTGGAAACCGCTGTGACCACCTCTGACACACAGTGTGTCTGGTGGCCCCTTAGGTGACCATCTTTGACTGGTACTGACAATACCGTTACGTCATCCAATCTTCACAGACCCCTATCTTGACCTCACCTCATAGGTAGTTTATGTAGTTTGCCATTGGGGGTGGGAAGTCTTTTTAACACAGTTTGCACTATATCACTGCTTTTCACTAAGTGCTTTTAAAACCAATAAATTATTGTAACAAGATAAATAAGTTATCCCCTGTTTTCTCTAAATCTAATTTGAATAACTTATAAAACGCAATAATCGGTGATTATACTGCAGTTTCAAAGTAGTTCACGGAGGTAGAAACCAACGTAAAACATCACTTATTACATGGTAATTAAAACCATATTTAGGAATCCATAAACGTAGGTTTAGAATACACAATTAGAGCTCTTAATAGAAAAAAGACACAAAATAATTGACTATAACTAAGGATACTGACTACCGATGCCCTATGAAACCCTAAACACTGCTCCTGCCTTGCCATGAAGTTTGGCACCCTATTAACAAAAATGGCACCCACTCTTAATTTAGGCTGGTCTGGATATGCCCTATTGAGGCGACTCGGATATCTTCTCTACAAAGTGGGCATTTTAAAAGGAGTTTTCTAGGGATAAGATATTGATGATATCACAACTCCGAGTACTGTATGGTCGTGGTCAGATACTGTGGAGCTGATCACATTCACTTCAACTGAATTTGAGCAGTCACATCATATTCAATGGAGTCATGATTTTCCAGCTCCATAGACTGTGAACTTTCTGCAGCCATAACTCCATGACGGGTATCACCTAAGCCAGTGTTTCCCAACTCCAGTTGTCAAGAGCCACAAACAGTGAAAGTTTTTAGGACGTCCTCAGTATTGAACAAGTGATAATCTAATCACTGACACAGGTAATGATTCCAACACCTTGGCAATTCTGTTCATCCTGGAGATAGAGCTTCTACAAGCATAGATAACCGTCCCAATTTGAAGGAGCTACATGTAGTGGAATGGTGAAGTGTGTGGGGATGTGTGATGCTATGTCTCTATGGGTTTCACTGCCTAGGATGCTATGTTTCCCGGTGCCGGGCAACGCAAGACTGCTGCTGTGTCTGGTTCTAGGCGACGGTGGGATTGTGTCCATCCTGTTGTCCATATTGGCAGAGAGTGGCTTTCTGGGAGTGATAGAGAAGTACTCAACACCTGACTATTTCCTTCAGCTATTTCAACCTTTTTGCCAGCTTAGGTCAATGAAGTTCCGACATGGTAGTGGTTGTGAGTTGCACTAGCTGAGTTTATCTCTCCCTCTTTTGGTTTAGCCCTCTTGGGCGGCATGTTGGCTCAGTGGTCAGCACAGCAGCCCTGCAGTGCTGAGGCCCTGGGTTCAATTCCCACCAAGGACAACATCTCCAAGTAGTTTGTATATTCTCCCTGTGTTTTTTTCTTAGGCACTCATTTCCTCCCACACTTGAAAGACATACTGATAGGATATTTAGATTGTGAGCCCCAATGGGGACAGTGCTTCAAATGTAAAGTGGTATGGAATTAATAGCGCTATCTAAATGAATAAATATTATTGTTCATTGTTCCCCTTGGGTTTACATCTTTGAGAGGCACTTACTTGGTTCTCAACTAGGCACCAGCCACACTACCAGACACCAGCAGCCTGGTCAAAGCGACCGAGCAAGGGCTATATCTAAGTCTCCCTACCATTATTGGGAGCAGGGTGAAGATCATCCCAAGCCCTAAAGGAGATAAAAAATATTTTTTATGGTCCCAGCACTCATAGACTATGATTCTGAGCTACCTGCTACAATTGTATAATGTTTAGAACTTCACTTATTTACCAGTCCTTACCAGTTACCCTTCCCGCAGGGAAAAATGCATCATTCCTGATTGAGCAGCTCTCCCCCTCTATCCGCAGTAAGCATCTGTGCATCCGAGAGCATGCACTTCCTCATTCAAACTAAGGGGTGTGATATCACATAAGGTCCTATTGACACACTGGTAACACCCCCTGCTCTCTGTAGAGAAACAGATCTCCAAACTCCAGTTTAGTCTAGGACTTGTTATGACGTCATGCCCATGTGATAGTGTGAGGATTGAGGTAGTGTCGGACATGCTGAAGCTTTCTGAAAGGGAGTAGGATAGCTGCTCAGTCAGGCATGATGCATGGTTCCAAACAGGAGGGTTGACTGGTAAGGAGAAGCTAGTGAATAAGTGATTTATAGGAGTTCTAAACATTATACAAGTGTAACAGGCAGCTTAGGAGTGCAGGGACTGTACAAAATTATTTAATTTCCCCAGAGTTCTCCTTTAAGACCCTATTGCATTTTGATGTTTTTCCAACCCTCAACGTATTTTGAAACTCACTGGTTTCTTCATCAGGACTACAGGATGGTTTGTCCTGATGAACCAGTCGGTTACGAAATGCATTGATTATAATTAACCGCATGTTCTTTACCCCTTGGTCTGAACTTCTTTGAATTGCCAGCAGCGTAGACCACAGCCACTGTTTCCGAGCATTCGAAGTATGTAAAGCAGGGCTGCGGGTGGTATGAATCCAATTTTGACTACCTGTTTGGACTTCATAGCATTAATAGGGCATGACAGGTGTATGAAAAAATACAAATGTTAAATAAAATGAAACAATACTTAAATACATATAGGAAACGTAGTCCTCACTGCACATTGTCATCATTTTCTTAAACGTCAGCTCTATCTGTGAAAATTCTAATCAAAAGTTGAGATCTGCTTAAATAAACTGTTCTGGATCCTATCCAATATCTTTTTCTGCCAGAGAGAGTTTAAGTATAACTATTATACTAATTTAGTTACATTTCTTGCACAAATTGTGACATTATTAGACATAACAATACATCCAATGTGCACAATACATGCAGATAGCTATACTTTTAGCGTAAATGGCACAATTTCCCATATGTTATTTTCATTACTAACAGCTTTTGAAACGACTTCAGATCTTAATGGAACAATTTCGTATCACAGCTAAAATTCCTTTGCTTAAAAGTTATACTCGGTTACATGTGCAAAATGTGTAAAAATCCAACGCTATAGTTATGCTAAGTGGGTGTTGTGAAAGAGTTATGGAGCAGAAATGAAGTGATGTCCCAGGTTACATCGAGAAATGAACCGAACGTCTTGGTGGAAACCAATTGGGTAAAGTATTGACACCGTTTCTGAATATTAAACTATTGCGATTGATAAGAGGAGAATCCCTGCTATAATTGTTGACTGGAATGAAGGTCTTCTCAAAAAAAGGTGCACAGAGGGGTATACCGAGTCATAGAAGCCCATCGCTTACACAATAAAGAGCTAAGGCCTGGGGTACCCAGCAGGTTGGTCAGTGGTTGGGATCATGGTGGCTACGCCCAGTGCTGTGGCTCTGGCTCACTTTGGATAGCAAAGAACAAAAATGGAATAAAACAAATAAAAGAAAAATAATAATACTTTGTGACGCATGTTGGAGTTTCCAGCCAGTAACCTTAGCTATAATAACCTTATGACTAAGAGGCATTTCAGCTTCGAAACATGTAAACCAGTGACCATGTTTAATGCATTTAATCAGGATCATTTCAGTCTCGGTTTTCCATGTTTTTTATGGTGTAAAATAATAAAGGAACCTTTTTGGAACGAAGAGCTTTCGGTGTTGGATTTTACAATTCTATGGATGTCTTGGGGATTGCTCTGGAGCACAAAATGAACAGGTGAGCTGAATTGAAAAAAATTAATTTAGCTTTTACAGTAGCTGTTATTACAGATCCAGGTACATGCACTACCAGGCATGTATTCCAGCCAGTCTGGAAAGAACTGAAGTCCGCTCTGCTAGTGTGAGGTAAAATAAAAAGAAAAAGTTGCGCCACACTGTATAATTCAAGTGGAAAGTTAGGTGACAATGTCCCTTGCTCACCTGATCCTGTTGTGCCGACCGCACAACAGGTTGCAGAGCTGTGGACACGTCCGCTGGTGTTCACGCTGGCTCAGTAATCAATGTGGTTCACGTGAACCGCCGGTGTCCGGTGCACGTGACCGCTATGGGAGGGTGTTGGTGTCAGGACTGCGAGGTCCTGGGTCCCGAGCTGCAGTATATCACGCTTCCCTCAGGGAAGAAGATGTATGGCAGAAAACAGAGAGTGATAATGAACCAGCGCTCAGGGAAACCCGGACACTGATATAGCATAAATTACCTTTAGGTTTTATTATATCGATATGGGAATCCAGTCTCCAGAATCCAGTGGATACTGGATTCCCATATCGATATAATAAAACCTAAAGGTAATTTATGCTATAGCAGTGTCCGGGTTTCCCTGAGCGCTGGTTCATTATCACTCAGTGTGAGGTAAAATGGCCTTTCTGCTGATTGTTGTATTAAAGTTTCTAGTTGACTTGAAGTTCTTTTTTTCTCCTCTTAGGACAGTGGATAAACTCCAGCCAGGCAGATGATGTGAGCAACTGCTCTCTATTCCTCTTTACCACTGTGCCTTGGAAAGTCCCACGGTGTGTAGTTACTAGGAATAAAGTAAAGCAAAGTCCAGATTCTGCTGACAGATCCTACAAACCTGGCAGCCTAGAGCCTGGTGCCCTGCCTGCAGCTTGTCAGTCTGACAGCCTCCTGAACTGTCACAGTTCGACCGCTCCTACTTGCCTACCTCTACCCTTCCAATTCAACTCCACTCTCCAGCCAGAAGTTTGGGTCTGTCCTGTGTGGGTCTCTTCCTTCCTCAACTTCCGAGCTGAAGTTCAGAATGTGTTGGATGTGTTGGGATTTCCAGCAGAGAGCGTCTCAATTGTACCAAGAGGTAGAGATAAAGCCATTTGTGGGAGCCAAACCGCAGGGGCACCACATTCCAGTAGAAACTATTTGTTATAATTTATCATGCGTCACCATGGGGACCCAACCCATTCATATATTTCATAGATGGCTGTCCCCACTGGTTAATGGTCATCCATGACCAGGGTTGTTAACTGGCCAGAAATTCTTGGACAGTCTGTAACAATAGCTCACTTTTTTCTTCTGTCCATAAAACTCATTTTTTGTGTCCACAATTTTTTTTAAGCCATACTCTTTCATGACTGCATTGTTCACCCTTGTACAGATGACAGTGAATGCAGCTAAGGCTGGAAACACACTATCCTACTTAAATGCGAGTCTCTCGAACGAGACTCGGATCATTGACCCTGAACGCCCTTTCCCTCCCTGGACGGGAGTGTGATGCTGCACAAAAACACAAGCAGCTGACACTCCCGTCCAGAGAGGGAGAGGCCGTTCAGGGTCACTGATCCGAGTCTTGTCCGAGAGACTCACATTTAAGTAGGATAGTGTGTTGCCACACTAATTTATTCATACAGAATCACTTCTAGATTTAAAAACATATTATGTTCATCTAATCTGTCCAATGAAAATGTTGACTATCTGGCTGTCTAGAAAAAATTAAATAATCAAGGTGGCAACCGTGTCTATGTTTTGGATTGTTAGCCATTGTTTTAATTAAGAGGAGCTGATAAAAGGGATTATATGGCTGGGCACAATGTCTAATCATGGGATATGTTTTCTTAAAATACATTACTCGGTTAGATTTATTTAAAAGAAACAGAATATACAGAGGAGACTTAACAAAGTATTTGTATTTTAACCTAACCTATTTATTTCCCCTACTATGCTGCTCTCTAATGTGGAGATCTGAATATGGGTCCTTTTCTGGATAACTTCCTAACATTGTATTTAAAGGGAATCTGTCAGCAGGTTTTGCTATGTAATCTGAGGACAGCATGCTGCAGGGGTTAAAAACAAAAATCAACCATACCCCTCTTATCAGGCTGTGTGCTATTGTTTATGTAAACTAAAGGCGTTATCGCCCTATGATAACCTTTACTGTATTATATTGTCAAATTCAAGACAGTCCGACACGGCCCCTGCTGTGATTGACACCTCACTGTCAATGTACAATCTCTATTGAGAGCCAGGGATGCGGCAGTTTTCTCAACTCTGCTGTATGGACAAAACTAAATGCATTAATTGTGTCAAAACGGCTGCAGCCAGTAATTCAAATTATCCATCATTGGATTCAAAGTCTCTTTGCCTACAACATGCTGCTCTCAGAAGAGATAACAAAAACCTGCTGACAGATTCCCTTTAAATTTAGGTTTCACAAACCAGACAATTCCTTTAAAGGGGTCAACCTACATTTGGATCTAAATTTCCATCTATTAGTGCTGTAATCTAGGCTATTTTCTAATATACTTGTATGAAAAAATTTCTACCAATCTCTAACTGCTATTCTATATTTTTTCCTATTTCCTGTGTGATGACGCTTTGATTGAGAATCAATAAGTACCATTAGCGCAGAGGTTGCTGTCAATGTCATAGCCCCTGCCCCCGCCCTTGAAATGAAGCTTCATGAGTTGTTGGTTCAGATCACCTTGCAGAAGACTAGCGCCATCCATCTGCTAGTGACACAGTGCACAGTGGGCGGGGAGGGACACAGCAGGGATGAGCACAGCCCCTGAAACGAGCCTCTCTGATGACTCATTTCAAGAAGGGGGCAGAGGCTGTGGCAGTGACCGCAGCCTCCGCTGCCATCTTTGATGACATTTTGTGTATCCCATCATGCGCTGGGATTCTCAAAGAGTCATCACACAGGAAATAGGAAAAAATAGAATAGTGGTTAGATATTGTAGGTAGGGAACGGTAGCACAATTTTTATAAAAAATATAATAGAAAAGAGGTCAGATTATGACCCTAAATGGATAAGAAGTTATATTTTAATTTATTTTGATTTTGGACTACCCATATAAATCTACAAGGCTGTAATAACTTTTTTAAAGACATTTAGTGTTTCCTTAGGCATCTGGTTGCAGATACACATAGGTATATTACTAAAATTCAAAAATTGTAAATGATGAAAACATATAACATAGTAAAATGAAGAACAAGACCTTTCTATGCTTTTCTACCCTAATCACCACTAACATTCTGTCCAAAATTAAAATCAGACCATGACTACTTGAAGCTTCTCTTTAACTAAACTCTGGACACTATCCACCTCCAGCACAAAACAAGCAGTCACTTACGAAGACATTCTGGATCAATAAAAACATCAGAAACAGCAAAGCAGCATCTCGTCATAAAATGGTAAAAGTTCTATTTTCTGAGAATTTTAGATATAGATTTAGATAGATTTTATTATATAATAAAAAGGATTTTTGTTGGTTTTGGAAAACCCTTATTCCTTGGCTGAAGTTTAAAAACAAACAAACAAGCAAACTGTTTGTAAAACCAGAAAACGAGTCTTTTTTATGCTCAAAAAATATGATTATTTATTTACAAAATTGCACTCATTTAAAAATGCAAGTTTGGCTGTGGATACAGGCAGTATATTGCACAACATGGTATCACAGATAACATTTAGGCATTGCACTTAGCACATTGCACATTGCCACAGTAATATTGCACCAATCCCTATAAAAAAGCATATTCATGACATGATGTATACAGGTAATAGTATAGTATAGCATATACACATACTGGCAAAGTAAGGCCCAATCAGCCCCATATCATAATGCTTCAGGAAAGCAGTGCACAATTTACATCTGATAAGTACATAAGGGCATACCAATTTGTATCTGCACGCGGTGCACAAAGGAAAGGCCACCACCTAACCCTCCATCTCCTTTTACGCCGTTTCGCCTATCGCTTTTTCAAGGAGAGGTGCTCCTCTCTGTGTCCCGTGCCTTATATTGCAGGTGAACACGCCACCTTGCGAGTCACCGCCCTGCACGTTACGGCGATCGCGCTTCCAGGAGCTCGCGTCCGCACCCGCCCCCAGAAACGCGTCATCACCGCGCACATCCGGACGCCGGCGTTGCCAGGCACCCGGAGCACGCGGCGATTGTAGACGCCCCCGGGGGAAGGGGGAGGCAGGGCCAGGTTGCGGAGCGCACAGCAGGAAAACATGAATCCAACACAGCAAAGTAAGCATGATAGTACATCAATACAATCTCTTCATCTTTGTTGTTGATGTCCGTCTTAGATGCTGGTGGAGTGAGGCACTGAAAGCACAGAGAGGGCACCGTTAGTAACTTGCACATGTCTCACAATAAAAACAATTAAAATCATGATATCAGTTTATATATGTACAATAGATATCAATAAGTTTAGGTGGACAAGAGAAAGAATAAAGAGAGTAAAAGAATAAAAGAAAAAGGAAACACTAGAAAAAAAGAGAGAGAAAAAAGAAAAAAAGAAAAAGAAAAAGGAAAAAGAAAAAGAAAAAGAGACCGGATGGATCAGGATATATAACTATATCTATAGGGCTGTGCAGATTCACAAGAACGGGACAAAACTAATGGTTTCGTTGAGCCCTCTCGGACTTATTGTATCCAATATTGAAATCCACCTAGATTCTTTCTGAGCCAATATCTTTTTTAAATTACCCCTCTAATACCACCCACTACCATGTCAATTCCAATGACTCTCAAAGTTCTTGGGTCGCTATTATGATGGTAATAGAAATGTCTGGGTAACGTCCTAAGTGTACTTGGGTCCTCACAATTTGTAGATCCTTCAATGTCTTGTATGTGCTCTCTAATACGCATTCTCATTTCCCTAGATGTGAGTCCCACATATACCTTGCCGCAACCACACGTGGCATGATATACCACGTGTGTGCTGGCACAGGTAATATAATGATTGATGGTATACATCTTAGCACCGTCACCAGAACAAAATTCTTTTGAACGAACAATGCTACTCCTGCAGGCAAGGCAGTGTCCGCAGGGATAGCATCCTTTTAGCTTCTTGGAATGTCCAAAGATACCGGGAGTTTTTGGGGCATAGTGGCTCTTTACTAAGAGATCCTTCAAATTCTTGGATCTCCTACTAGTCATACGTGGGTAATCTGAAAGGGATTCCCTGAGCGTTGGTTCCCTGAGTAGGATGGGCCAAAACCTCTCTAGAATAGCTCGCATGCCTTGCCACTCATTATTATATGTAGATATGAAGCGTAAAGGACCATCTATATCTACCATCTTTTTTCTCTGTAGGAGGAGATCATCACGTTTTGTCCTACTGGCCCGACCGTATCCTGCTTTAATAGATTTATTGCTATATCCCCTTGCCCTGAACCTATCACTTAGGTCTGCGGCTTGCCGCTGGAAATTGGCTTCAGTGGAGCAGACTCTCCTCATTCGGAGGTACTGTCCAACAGGGATGGCCTTAATCGTTGATGGATGGTGGGCCGAGGAAGCATGTAGTATAGAATTGACTGAAGTTTCCTTACGGAAAACGTCCGTTTGTAAGATTCCCCGGTCATCCACCTCCATACGAATATCAAGAAAATCGAGTAATTTTTGACTCCATTTAAAGGTGAGCTTGATGTTTAAAGTATTGTTATTCAATCCATCCATAAAATCACGGAGCTGCTCCAGAGTGCCCTGCCAAAAAAATATGCAGTCATCAATGTAGCGCATCCAGCACTGCACATGGGACGCCGCCCACGCGCCCCCGCCCGCGAACATGCCCCTCTCCCATAGGCCGAGGAACAGTCCCGCGTACGAAGGCGCGCAGGCCGCGCCCATGGCAGTGCCGCGCTGCTGTAAATAAAATCTATCCTTAAAAACAAAGAAATTATGTCGCAGGACAAACTGGAGCAGCTCAATGATAAGCTCACAGAGATGGCCATCCCTGTTGGACCCCTCCAAATAGAATCGAGCCGCCTCCACACCTGCATCATGATCGATGCAGGTGTAGAGGGACTCCACATCAGCTGTGACCATGTACATATCCTGTTCCACAAAGATCCCCTCGATTCTCCTCAGGGCGTCCGTTGTATCTCGTATATATGAGGGTAACTCTTCTACGAGCGGTTTTAAATAAAAATCAATAAATTTGCAGACTGGATCACATAATCCATCTAACCCTGAAACAATCGGACGCCCTGGGGGATTCTGGGGATCTTTGTGGACTTTGGGTAACAAATATAAATATAAGGTGGGTATTTTGGGTGAGAGCACGGTCAGGCCATCTAGGACTTTTTTTGTGATGATTCCCTCCTCAAAAGCCCCAATCAGAATCTTGTATAACTGATCGGAGAAATCAGCCAGAGGACTTTTGTCAAGTCTCAAATAGGTGGTTTTATCTCTCAGTTGTCTATTTGCTTCTTTTTCGTACTTCTCATTAGGCCAGATCACCACATTGCCCCCCTTGTCCGCCGCCTTAAATACAACATCGTCCCAGGACTGCATGTCCAAAATGGCCTGGCGCTGTTTAAATGTTAAGTTGTTACAACGTTTTTTAGAACTCAATTTTTTGAATTCATCAGTGACCAATTTTGTAAACAATTCAATGGGGGGGGAGACGGACAAGGGAGGAAATCTAGTAGATCTAGGCAAAATGTTCCGGGGAAATTTACCTTCGGAATCAGGGGGTTGTTCCTCCAGCAAATCCTCCAGATTTAGAAGTGCCTCGTGTTCTGATGTCTCCGTCGCGGCTATTGGTGTTCTCGAGTGGAGCTTCTTGAGTATAAGTTTTCGGGAAAAGATGTGTAGGTCCTTTATTGCTAAAAATGAATCGAAAGTATTAGCAGGAGCAAAGGATAGTCCTTTGGATAGGACTTCGTTATGGGTGGGAGAGAGAACGTGATCAGACAGGTTTATTACACGGAGGGTATTCTCAGTCCTTACCTTTCCTTTATCTTTTGGTTTTGAGGGACCAGCTTGGGCTTGTTGTCTGGTGACGATCTGTTTATCTACCAGTCTGGGCAAAAAGCTGGCTAGTAGAGACTGACCATTGTCATCATCATCTTCCGTGGTGTCACCCCCAGATGTTAATGATGTAAGTGACCCCAATTTGGCTCCCAAGTTTGGTGGCTGATCAGGTTTAGGTTTGGGCCTTGGTTTAGGTTTTTTCTTATTCATTCTCCATTTATATACCCTGTTTAATTTCTCATCGTTTAAATCTCTGAGAAATTTTTTTGTTTTATTTTCTTTAAGTTCTTTTTCTAATTTTGCAATATCCCCCTCTATCTCATCCTCCAGTTTTTTCAAAGCACCTTTGCTCATCTCTTTTTGGATATCATCCTTGAGACCATCCATTTCAGCCTCTAGGGATTTTAAACTCGTCAGGTTCTGACCTGCGAGTAACATAATAAATCCACTGGAGCAGGTGCTAGCTAGGGTCTCCCACTCCTTTTTGAACTGGTCATCCTCTACAGGGTAGGCAGGAAACACCTGCACACGGAGCCCTCTGGGAATTAAACCCTTTTGATGGTATTGTAGTAAGAAGGCCCTATTCCACCATAGTTTTGTCCGTTTGCGTGTCAGTTCCTTGAATCTAGTGGTTTTATCCAAAGCACAGCCCACTCCCTGTTCATCCGGGGTGCTGCCTGTATCACGTAGAGTATTACTCAGCTGTAGGGCCCACGTCTCTTCACGTGCCCTATAATCCATTATCACGGAACTTGAACTTACTGTGAAAAACACAGAAACAACATTATAGAAAAACAATAGTTCCCATTGATATTTATACACTTTACATGAAAGGGGCTCAGGATAATTGTATAATCCTGTTAATCAACCCCTATGGCAGACTCAAACACAACATTTTGTAAAACCAGAAAACAAGTCTTTTTTATGCTCAAAAAATATGATTATTTATTTATTTACAAAATTGCACTCATTTAAAAATGCAAGTTTGGCTGTGGATACAGGCAGTATATTGCACAACATGGTATCACAGATAACATTTAGGCATTGCACTTAGCACATTGCACATTGCCACAGTAATATTGCACCAATCCCTATAAAAAATTTGTATCTGCACGCGGAGGGTTAAGGAGATGGAGGGTTAGGTGGTGGCCTTTCCTTTGTGCACCGCGTGCAGATACAAATTGGTATGCCCTTATGTACTTATCAGATGTAAATTGTGCACTGCTTTCCTGAAGCATTATGATATGGGGCTGATTGGGCCTTACTTTGCCAGTATGTGTATATGCTATACTATACTATTACCTGTATACATCATGTCATGAATATGCTTTTTTATAGGGATTGGTGCAATATTACTGTGGCAATGTGCAATGTGCTAAGTGCAATGCCTAAATGTTATCTGTGATACCATGTTGTGCAATATACTGCCTGTATCCACAGCCAAACTTGCATTTTTAAATGAGTGCAATTTTGTAAATAAATAAATAATCATATTTTTTGAGCATAAAAAAGACTCGTTTTCTGGTTTTACAAAATGTTGTGTTTGAGTCTGCCATAGGGGTTGATTAACAGGATTATACAATTATCCTGAGCCCCTTTCATGTAAAATGTATAAATATCAATGGGAACTATTGTTTTTCTATAAACAAGCAAACTGTGCTTAACTCACTCTCCCTTGGTCCAGCGCTGAATCCCTGGTGCTGCTATCTATGTCATCAGCATCGCTGATGTGCCACACTAGTGTTTTTATGAATCTGGGGGCATGCAGTAAAAGCCTGCATCCCCCAGGAGTCCTGCACAATAATGTAACTGTCTGCACCCACACCGGTATTATCACTGATCTAGTGCAGGAGCAGTTAGTTGCTTCTAGGTGATTATCTTTTTTTCCTGGATCCGGTTCTAAATTACATGCCCTAGGGGCAAAAATCCAGATCCAGCAGGATCTGGAGTCACTCAGGTCAAGGTCACATAGAGCCCTATTTTAATTCTCCCTGCATTGTCCCTGATCAAGGTGGTCAAGTTTTTTGACCGGAGACCAAAAATGCACCAAATTGTGTTTTTGGTCTCAGAGAAGAAACTGTGACCACCCGGATCAGGGTAAAAAGTGCACAATTGGGTGCACTCGCAAGTGCCTGCAGCCCCATTGAAAGTTAATGGGGCTGACAATGCATGCAGGTGCATCCATTTTCAGCTGGATTTGAGCGAATGGCAAAAAACACCAGTGTGAAACCTGCCTTAACCTTTCATTAAGCTCAGCGGCTCTACATGGTTCATACCATTAACTCGAGCACAGTTAGGCTGCCTTCACACTACGGATTGGATCCAATCCGTGGCTGTCAGCTTGAGCCAGACAGCCCCGCACCGGATTTTGGCCCCATAGTATCCTATGGGGCCGCATGGAGCCGGATGGCAGCTCTCTGCCATCCGGTTTCCATCTCTCCGGGAGGATCCGGGAGAATTCAGATTTTTCTCACGGACACAAAAGCGTTGCTTGAAACGTTTTTGTGTCCGAGGAGAAAAATCTCCCCAAATTGCCTTCTCCCGAATCCTCCCGGATTCGCCCGGATCCGACCGGATCCGAGGCAATCAAGCCCCATAGGCTCCCATTTTGGGGAGCGCTGGATTGCCCTGGATCTGGGATGATCCGGGAACCGGACACGTGAAGCTGCACGCCGCTGTTATTTCAGGACTGTGGCTAGCTCCCTGCGGTCCTGAATCATCAGCAGCGTCAGCTGCGTGCGGCTGCACACCGGACCGGAGGGCATATTAGCCCTCCGGTTCTGTGTGCTAATCCGGTGTGGGGCTGTCAGGTTCACCCTGACAGCCATGGATCGGATCCAAGACACAGAGTGAAGGCACCCTTACTAAACTCAATGCAAATTCTCATTACGTAATTTCAGCGCTGAAGACAATAAAAGACAGAAGGACCAGTATTGGACCTGGGGAGGGCAGTTATAGCAATGTGTGTGTTGTTTCTTTAAACAATCTCTAGGGCTTTCAAAATTATAAGAAGCAATTAATTGCTGTAGATGACCAACAGCCTCAGCGGTGATGCCAAGGAGACTTTCACACTGGCGGGGACCTCTATCTCAGATCTTTCTTGAGTCTTTTTCCAACTTTGCTTCTTTATTCTCAGTGGTCAGAGTGCATAGTGAATGATCTCTACTAGGACATTGAATATTTCAATTGCTCTGTATGATTGTTGTAAAATAATAGTGTAGTGTATAAGGGCTAAAGAAAGTTCATTGAAGTTTCCATCTTTGAAGTCATTACTTTTTGATTTAGGTCCAATAACTTCAAAGTAACTTCAAAGTATCTGTCAGAGGTGACAAATCTAGAATATGACTTTCCAGTTTTCATAAGTTCCTGTTGATGCTCTAAAGTATCTAGTCTTTGCAATAAAATATACAAAACCCAAATCATAGCAACAAATAGAATAAGAAATGGAAAACACGAAGATGGAATTAACCCCTCGACAACTGTCTACTGTTTACTAAAAGCCAGCCGGTGCAGGACCGAGTCTGTCTATTAGTGTTGCTGCAATATGGTAGGAGCAGGTCGGGTCCTGAGTTGTCAGAAGAGATGATTGAAGTAGTTTATAAGCTCATCTGACTGCTAAGTAGTGAATAGAGAAAAAATACAAAAGGTAAAACGTCTTTGTATTCATGGTATACTGGAGCAGTGAATGCTTTGTGATGTTGGTCTACTAGGCCTTGCTTCCACCTAGCCAGAATCCTACTCCACACTGATGAGGGGCAACACCCCGAAACAGCTGTATGTGGATGGAAGCTCTATGCCCTTCACTTTAAGGGTACCTTTACACGGCGCAACTTTGGCAGCGATAGGAGGCAATCTAACTTGCGCATGCACATTTTTCATGGTTGCCTCAGATCGCCGAGGGCACTTTTACACTAAGGCGATGTGTTGCCCTGGAAGTTGCCACACCAACAGCGGAACCAATCCGATGGACTTCCCTCGCCGCTTCACATGCCGCAATCCCAAAAGGAATGTGGGCGTACATGGTTAGCGCCACAAGAACATAGGCATGACAGACTGGTGTATTCCGCGCCCCAAACACGCTGATTAGAAAACGCAATAGCGTTATGATTGGCCAGCCTGTGCAGGAAGGCTAGCTAATTCATGACGCCATTGCCATTGTGTAGTGTGAATGGACAGCTGTTCAAATATGGTGCCCTGTGAAGGGACAGCAATGGTAACACAGTAGCCCCCACCAATCATCACTGACGGGGTACAGTCTCCAGCAAGCTGTGGCACGCCTCCGGGAAATCAGTAGGTGACGCAGATTCCATCCCTATCGCCCCTTCACACGCCAAAAGCCGGGAATTTCGCCTTCATGATTGCCTCTGATTTTGGAGCAGTGCTGTGAAATCGAACCAGGCGCAATCTTTTTTATCGCCGCCAAATTCCCCAATTACACGCCGCAATTGTGAGGCAATTTCACGGCGATGGAGACGGGGCAACAGATTGCCGGTCAGATTTCTCGCCGCGCTTGCAGCGTGTAAAGGTACCCTAAGGGAGTTTATATTGCCTCCATGCACAGGTTTTCCCCTGTATCTGAGCAACAGATGCCCCATTTATAGCACAAAACTATGCAATAAAAATAAAACTGAAGGACGCACTTTGCGATCTTTTATGAACTCTTGGGAAATATCTTATATTTATAATACTAAATGAAAATAAATGTAGTAAAAATGTATTGAGAATTGAAAGTGAAATACCCCGCAAAAAAATTATTTGTATTTGTGGTGTAAAATGCATTTTTCAAAAAAATTAAATAAAAAGCAGCAATGAAAAGTAATTGTCACGCTTGAACAACGGGAACAACCGACTACCATGTGTGAGAGTGGCACATAGACCACCAATGTCTGGTACCCAACAGAACCAGGTTTCCCAGCCATTTATCAACACCGGCATGAGCCCAGCCACCACCTGCATAGGTGTCAACAGAACCGGTGTCCAAGCCAGTGTGAGTTCATCACCAACAGCAGCCGGTCTGCCATACTGGTACCAGCCCAGACACTCCCTGCTGACACCAGCACCGAGTTCCCAGCCAGCAGATAACTCATCAGCAGCCTCTGACAAAGAAAAGGAAATGCTATTTAAAGCCAGGGGGAGGGGATTCCAGGTGAGTCAACATCAACCCCTTAACCAGCAGCTGAACATAATAGTGAATGCAGCTATGGAGCAAAATATAGGAGGCAAAGACCTTCACACCAATACCTCATGCACCTCTTAAAGACAAACAACATGCACAGCAGCATCCAGCAAGGTCAACACCATTTAACAATAATGTAACTTATTTGACTCATTTACAAGACTTATTTACAAGACTCTATACTACCCTACCAGTAAGAGGAAAAAAAAAGAAAAATTTATAGCTGCTGAAATGCGAACAGACAAAAAATTAAAATAATGGACACTAATTTAAGCCTTATCAATCTAATTATTAAAAGGTTGAAATAAAATAATTGCATCGTTTTGTGTTCGACAGGAAGCAGATTTGCTTATTGGTACTGTTTCACCCACCTAAATAAGGAGCTGAATTCTGATAACATTGATCAGCACTGGAAGTGGAAATCATGAGATTATTATTATTGTTATTATTATTATTTTATTTTATTTTATTATTATTATATTATTATTATTACTATTTTTATTATTTTTTCTAGAACACCATTGATTCCTGGCTGCTTTACATGAGAAGGGGTCACATACAAAATACAGATATCTATCACAATGAACAACTAAGAATGACATTCTGGTACACAGGGGAGAGGACCATGCTCTTGTGGGTTAACAGTCATAAGCACAATGGGGAAGAGACAGTAGGTCATGGTGGCGGCACTCCTATAGTGGTGAAGTGGCAGCGGGGTCATTGCAGGTTGTAAGCTTTCTTGGAAAGATGGGTTTTCAAGTTCTATAAGAATTGAAGAATTCTGGCACATATCAAAGAAAGTCGTGATAAAGTCAATATGATGTAAGAACCATCAGATTGTTATTTGTAAAACACAAAATCAAGTATATTTGTGAAAGATTCGCAATGTTTGGCTTACATCAAAGCCTTTTTCAAGGGTAAATTTTTCTATACAAACAGAAAAAATACAATCAATAATTATATTGTACAAAAATGGAAGAATAAAAATCATATGAATCCAAAGAGATCACATCAAAAGAAACAAAACATACAAGTACAGTGACATCTTGGATTTTGCTGATTATTCCGTCCGAAACTATCCACAAAAATTGAAACAAAACCCAGGCAACGATTTCCATGGGAACCAATGTTAAATCAATTAACTGATTTGAGACACTGAAAAAGTCTTAGAGCTTGTTTCGCATCTGAGCACAGATGTGTTTGGCAGCGTTGCACTAGCGCAGGTGGTAGCGCAGTGCATACGCTGCCAAGTGTATCAGAGAGCAAATGAAGCGCATTGCGCTAGCGCCGCCATTACCTTGTATGGGCGAGTGCATCGCATCCCGGAAGACCAAGTGTCTAAGGGCCTGTGCCACAGCGCATGCGCTAGTACAGACGCACCATATAATGTGACGTTTCCGGTGCATTCGGACTAGCGCATGCGCGGTGACACAACCGCACTCACACTTGCGCTTCCGGGTTCTGTTTGCCTGCGCTCACTCATGCAAGGTAATGGGGCATTAGCGCAATGTGCTTCATTTGCGCATGCACTGCGCTACCAACTGTGCTAGCGCTATGCTGCTAAACGCACCGGAGCTCTGATGTGAACTAGGCCTTACAAAAATTACATTTGATAGTAACTAAAGAGAGCAGTTCATACTGGAAACATTCAGAAATGAGTGTAAAATTAATACGAAACGCTAATTTAAAGAAAAAAATAAACATTTAATATGTTACTTTATTTTTATAAATTCTCTTTATGGTGTATGGAAGATGCCGGAGGGGAGATACGGGTGCACATTTTATTTTTTGGAAGCGGAATCACATTTTTAATGGCAAAATTAGCAGCGATGTACTGACAAAAACCGACGGAAACCGAGACATTGCTGAAAAATGAGACACAATTTTCTTTGAAAAAATCAATGAAAACTGAAACCGACGATAACCGAGGTATCACTGTATTTGATTCATACCTAGAAATATATCATTCTTATTTTAATCTGATGTGGATACATGAAACATTTGTTTGCATATTATGTCTTTCTAGAAAAATATAATGGAGGCAATGTGGCGCCCCTGCGTCCAGGAGGCCACAAAGGGAACTGCAGCCAGGCAGGTAGGACATTGTTGAACAACAACACCCTCACAGCCCACATAACCCACGTGTCAGAGAGGTTTACATCCAGCCCTGAGATTAGAGACTATATGAGATCGGAGGGGTGGTGGATTCAGAGGAGTGTGTTGGGCACACCAGAGGTCAGGTGACTGACAGTATATAGTGAGGGGGAGGAGTGAAGGAGAGTAGTAGGCCACAGTAGGCTGAGATGCAAAGACTGAAAGACAATCACACTTCTGTGAGTGCAAGGCTAGGAGCGCAGAATCCATACTGAGCCAGTGTGAGCCAGAGGGGAGAGAAAGCCCATCCGATGCTGATGCCACCAGGAGTGTGACAGAACAGAGAAGGGACGGTGTAACCCGGGCCCTAGACAGCAGCTAAAGCCACTGACTGCAGGCAGAGAAGTCCCTCCTATGATACTGGAAGGAACAGAGAGAAGGAGCCTGGCAGAGCCACTTGCTGGAGGACTGCTGGAGGCTGGGCTGAGTAGAGTGTCGGCTCTAGAGGGAACCGTAGTTCATCCGGCATTTCCAAACACCGACGGGGGACCATAGCTTCATGTTGGGATCCCTACCCTAAAGGACAAGCAGCTAAGTGACGCACTAGGACTCACAGAAGCCCGAGTCACCGCCATACTGTCCGGCGTACCACACACCACCCGTATAGACGGAGACCGTAAACAGCCCAGAAAGGGACACTACAGACTGTGTGAGGGGTCACAGAGAGAGAGGCCTGGCTGCAGGGAGCAAAAGGGAACCCGGAGAGGGAGAATGCACCCGTGTGTTAAGAACTTTGCTTAAACTTGTAAAGACCTGCAAATGACTTGTAAACTACTTGGAAAGAACTCAGAGTAAAGCTTTGGAAAACCCTGAATCGCCTCTCTTGTCTGCCTCTATCTGCACCCCATTCTCCCTCATACAGATCCAGCCTGTCAACACCAGCCAGGAGGAGAGATCCCTGCAGTGCCTGCAAGTAAGTGTGCTACAACTATACACAATAGACTTAACCCTTACTGCCCCGGGGGATACAGTTCTCCCCACTGGAACTATACCATCTCCGCTGCCATTCCATCACCCCCGGAGGTTCTGCAGCAGCGGCGGCCCCATCACTGGCCGCACCAAGTGGGTGGCGTCACACGTGACATTTCCCCTGTAAACATTCCCCCATCTTATTGTGCGGGCCCAGGGACACGGTCTGGACCAAGCCACCCGTGACTTCCCCGACACCGTCCGGTCCGGTACCGAGTACCCCCCGTCCCGTGGGGGCTCCACAGTTAGAGATACATTAAAGGAAAAAGAGAGATGTAGCATAGGCCAGGTTCACACATACCAATCTGTTTTTTTAGCCCTTAGAAAAACGGATCCAATTTTCTAAGGGTGCCAATAGTATCCCCTGAGGTCCTGGACGTTTTTGGAAATTTTTGGACTTAGTAATTTTTTCTTAAAAACACATATGCGTTAACGCATGGTGCTTATATGTGCCATGCGTTAATGCATGCGTTTCCCGTAGGGCCCCATGTTAAAAAAATGCATGCGTTTTTTACAGCACCCAAAAACGCTGCATGCAGCGTTTTTTGGGATGCTGAACAAAAACGCACGTGCTGTTAAAAAACGTAGTGACACTTAAGTGCACCATGCGTTAACACATATGCGTTTTTGGACTTAGGCTAGGGTCACATTTGGAAGGCTCATTGCGATTACCGCATCCAGATCAGGATGCGGTAATCGCATGAGCCTTCAGACACATTTTGTGTTCACAGTGTGTCTTTAAACCAGGATCCGGTAACCGGATTGCTCAAAATGTGCAATCCGGTTGCCGGATGCTTTGTTCATCCCTGCTATCGCAGGGATGAACAAAGGGTTAATGTTAATAATAGATGTGGGCAACATGTCTATAGGGAGTGCCCACCCTCCCTAGAGACATGTTGTCCGTATAGTTCGCCATGTTAAGGGTTAATATGTGAAATTACAGTATTGTCGGCTATTGTTGGCATTTACTCTTTTCTGAATGAAACCCGTCGGCTCCTCGCTGTGGAGGAGATACAGTACGTAATGTGCGTACTGTATTTGCCGCTATCCAGGGTCCTGAAAGCATTAACATTAGGTCTATTAAGTCCAAAAACGAATATGGGTCAACGCATGCGTTTTTGTGCAGCATCCCTAAAAACGCTGCAAGCAGTGTTTTTGGGTGCATTAAAAAAATTCATGCATTTTTTTAATATGGGGCCTTATGGGAGCCGCATGCGTTAACGCATGGTACATATAGGCACCATGCATTATCGCACGCGTTTTTGCATGTGTTTTTGTTGAAAAAATGACTATGGCTAGGGTCACACGTGCGGCATTTTTTTACATCCGGATCCAATTTTGAGCATTAAAAATGCTCAAAACCGCATCCGGATCCGCAGCCCATAGGCTTCACTAGAAATACTGGATTGCACTATTTGCAATCCGGTTACCGCATCTGGTTTTGCAGACTGCAGTAAAAATCATGTAGGCTGCATTTTTCGCAGCGGTTGAAAAACCGGATGCAGTTTTTTAACATGGGCGCCTATGGGACCGGATCCGGTACATAAATGTACCGTACCTTGTGGTAACAGATCTGGATGCCGTTTTTAAAATTGCAAAAACCCATATTCCAAAACCGGATACGTTAATGCATCCAGATGCGGAATGAGGGTTGCAATTTTACTACGGTATTAAATGATAGTATGAAGGCACACGGTAAAACTCATCTGTTTTCACTGCCACTCCTGTCGGTCTTTGGTAGTTTGTGACCTGCAGCTGCACCAGTGTTTCATGGACCAAGCTGGAGGTCACAAATCAATGTAAGTGTATGAGTGCCTCCTTCTGGTCTCATAATGTTTCTGATAGACTTGTATTAAGATATAGTGATGTACCTTTGGACTTCTAGCCAGTCAGAAATTAGGGGTACAAGATGGTACCGCAAGACCGGAGTGATGCCCAAAAAAGATGAAAACCACAGAGGGGGAGTATAAGACAGGGAACAGGCGACTTAAGTTTAAAACATGACTCCAGTGCTGAATAAAATGCTGGAGTGATGCTTTAATAAACCTAGAAAATATAAAAAAAATTGAGGATCTTGCACAGCTAAAGTACAGCTACAAAATAGTATGGGGACTTTTGTCAACCAGGGCAGCATGGACAACATCTGCAAGGAGTTTGTATGTTCTCCCCGTGTTTGCATGGGTTTCCACTGGGCTCTCCAGTTTCCTCCCACCACATACTGATAGAGTATTTAGATTGTGAGCCTCCATGAACACAGCATAATTGATGTATGTAAAGTGCTATGGAATTAATAGTGCTATAATAATAATATTTGTTATTTATATAGCACCAACATATTCCGCAGCGCTTCACAATACAAAGTTCATGTTTAAACAATCATAAAAAACTGTTAGAAAATACAATACCAAAAACAGTATAATACAATACAATACAAAAGCATAATCCAATACAATAATTAGAGCAAAAAATGACAGCCCTGCTCATTAGAGCTTACAATCTAACATCTAGCTATAAACCGAGTGTTTCTGGAAAGGGCGGGAGGGTGGGCTTTTTCAAATCGTCACAGCATACAGAGCATACAACACCTTGATGTGCCCCCAAGAGGGACCCTAACAATCAATCTGCTCTCTGTGAGGTACGAGCTCACTGTGTGCACTGATGGGAGCTGTGTATTTGTGTCACATCGGATTAGTGATGAGTCTGAGCATCTCGGCGGTACTCAGTGCTCGCCGAGCATCCTGAGTACCGAGTAGTGGCGAGCATGCTCACTCATCACTAGTCAGCAGGTTTGCAACAAAATGTAGGCAATTAGATTCTGAATCCAACATTGTATCATATAGATTACTGAGAGTAACCATTCTAACACTACCAAAGAATTGAGTTTTAAGCATGTAACAGAGCTGGGAGAGCTACCCCCACCCACACCAGGCTGTCTATAGAGATTGTTTATTAACTGTGAGGTGTCAATCACAGTTGGAGGCGTGTTGGACTGCCCTGCACATAAGTGTCTAGTCCTGAAATGTTAATAAGCACTTTAGTTTACATAAACAATTGCAAACACACAGATAAGAGAAGCACAGTTGCATTTGGTTTCTAACCCTTACAGCATGCTGTCCTCAGCTTACATAGCAAAATCCTGCTGACAGATTCCCATTAAAGATCTGCTCAATTATATTCCAAAAATGTACTAAAAGTGCTACATTTAAATCTTAAATATATTGTACATCATTTCTTGCAGTAGTTTAGCTTTGTAGGTGTGGACTGATATTAAACTTTTGTTGGCAATCATTTTAGCTAAATGACCAGAGCTCAAAAAGCATAAAAAGGAATAGTAATGGAAAACCAATACTTTTACATTGAGACGCGATAACACATTTTGAAATATTAATGGAGTATCTCAATTGTCACAATTGAGCATAACAAAGACTCTTTTCATGAGCATCTACAAAATTACAGTTCTCCTGCCATTACTTGCATGTACTTAGCCAAATTATTAGTTTTCCTAGATTGGCAATGTTCTGCATTTTCCATTCAAACGTGATGTGGCTTCACAGTTATATCAATCACATTCAAGCCTCAGAGTGACGCTTAACAAAGGAATAGAAGGTCTCTAATCGTAGTCAAAAAGTTTTACTATTCACTTATACTGTGCCAAAATATTCTTCAGAAGAGAACCGAACGAAGCAAAGGTAGAAATCATTTCAGAAGTGAGAACTTTTTTGTAAATTAGGCGGCTATCTCCAAATCATCGTATTCTATGTTGAGTTTCATGCAATCAAAAAAACAAAAAGTTTTCTAATAATGAAAGATGAGATGTCTAACATTTATATTTTTTGTGTCTTTTGGTTCTTTTCCACCAAGTCCACAGTACAGATGTGTCCAACCTCACCTTTCTTTGAATTGTAGTAAATTTTACAATATGTCAGGATATCAATTCAATACAATCTCATATAATCCATTAATAATAACTTAAACATATACTATATTTAACATGGGATATGTTTGGCTGACGGATGACCAAGAGATGCTTTCATTTTTGGCTTTCTTTGAATTTGGTTATAGAGATCCTGTCCGATTTGATAACACTATTATCCTGGAAGAAAAGGGTTATTTTGCAGGTTTAGACCTCATTCACACAGAGCGTTTGTTATCCGTTTTTTGTTGATCCGTTTTTGGTGCAATTTCTGTTATCAAAAAAGCATCATATATGCATCATCCGTTTGTGCTGCTTTCGGTATACACAGACAGACACACAGACAGATACACTTTTTTACCCTACCCGGCGATCCCACGATGAGCTCTAGTGATATCTTCCTTCCAGGCACTGGCAGGACCTTGGTACGGTACTTAAAGGACCTGTGCCCCATGTGACTGGGTCACATGGGGCACATGTCCTGGAAGTAACCTACTAACTACCCACAGGTCCTACCAGTGCCCAGAAGGAAGACATCACCGGGGCTCACCATGGACTCGCCGGAGAGGGTGAGTATTGGACCGTTTTTGCACCAAAACCTCATCAGGTAAAAACGAAGATGTTGGCACAGTATTTCAGCAATATCAAACGTTGCTGGCATGACAAAAATTAATCCTTTTTTTGCAAATAGGCAGCACAAAAAAACCAGATCATAAATGCCCTATGGGAACATAGCCTTATAGTGTTATGAAGGTGCCTGTCCACTGTACTGTAAGTGCGACACCCGGGATAAAATGAACTTTATTTTTCCCAGGAGCTGCTGGATTTAAGTCATACAGGCATACCCAAAGCAATTACAGTTACCACACACAGCACTTAGAAACGGAATCTTAAGGCACCCCCAGCAGTGACTGACAGCCGCCGCCTCAGCAGTGCATTAGTACAGAGCCGGGTAGTCAGTGCCACAGCAAGATTATAGTTGCCACTCTCAGTGTTGTATGCAGTAGCTGTATAGTGACTGAAATTGCTCTGGGCAAACCTGTATGACTGAAAGCCAGTGGCTACCAGGAGAATTACAGTTAATTACAGTTAATTTTCTCCCAGATGCCACACTTTCAGTACAGCGTTTGAGCACCTTCTTAATGTTATGAAGGTGCCTGGTTGCTGTACTGAAAGTGGCATGCCCGAAAGAAACTGAATTCCTGGGAGCTGCTGGATTTAAGTCATACAGGCATGCCCAAAGCAATTACACTTTCCACACCCAGCACTGAGCGTGGCAACTTACAGCATGTCCCAGTAGTGACTAACAGCCACCGGCTCAGCATTGCATCAGAACAGAGCTGGCCAACCAGTGCCACGACCTGGTTACGGTGGTCACTCTCAGTGACTGTCATGTCCCATGACTTGGAAATTATACAGTATTGTTTTATGATGGTATTTTTTCTGTTATTCTGCTATGTAACAAAGTTTGCAGTTTTGTAGTTTGTCCTATTTGCTTCCCTGTAGCCCAGCTCTAATGTAAATAACCTGTGCCATCTACCTCCTCTGTTGGATTTCACCAGCTCTCTTTGTCATGTCATCCTCTCGACATCTCTGGCTAATTATCATTCTTTTCACCTGGTACTGCTTTGCATAATAAAATTATTCTGGAATCTTCAACGTGCCTCTGCAGCCGAGTTGAAGAGGTTCTTGGTGCTAGTATCGTGTTTCCCGAAAGTAAGGCCCTGTCTTACATTTTTTTGGGGGCCAAAAGTGGCCCCCGGTCTTACTTTCGGGGTGGGTCTTACATTGGGTGCCCCAGCAGTGTGGCCTACAGGCCCCTCCTGCTGGGACACTGTGGGAGCGGGTCGCACGTCACGTGCGCCCGCTCATTACATATGCACTGCATCCCCTGTCAATCAGCGACAGGGGGAGCAGTGCATTATACTGTATATATGGGCCCCCTCCTGCTGGCACACTACCCCCCTGTTCTGAGGCCCCCACCGCTGCTGCTGCTGCAGACGTCTTACCCTCCAGGGTCTTCTTGCAGCAGCCAGCGCGTCCGTCCTCTGTCCTCGGCTGTCTCCCGGATCATGTGACCGGCCGGTCGCAGTCGCGATGACGTCATGCGCTGCGACGGGTCACATGATCCGGGAGACAGCCGAGGACAGAGGACGGACGCGCTGGCTGCTGCAAGAAGACCCTGGAGGGTAAGATGTCTGCAGCAGCAGCAGAGGTGGGGGCCTCAGAACAGGGGGGTAGTGTGCCAGCAGGAGGGGGCCCATATATACAGTATAATGCACTGCTCCCCCTGTCGCTGATTGACAGGGGATGCAGTGCATATGTAATGAGCGGGCGCACGTGACGTGCGACCCGCTCCAGCTCCCCCCCCTCCGCTAGGGGCCTTACATTGGCCCCCCCGGTTGTAAGGCCTTATAATCGGGGGAGGCCTTACATTAGCAGGCCCCCCCTTTACCCCTAGGCGGCCTTACAATCGGGGGGCCTTACTTTCGGGGAAACACGGTACTGGTTCAATACAGTCATTCATAAATATGCTGCCTAAAGAGCCCCACACATGCAGCCTAGTTATGGAGTCAGAATAGTGCCTGGGCCAACTTGTATGACTTAAAGCCAGTGAGAAAGACAGTTAATTTACTCCCGGATGCCACACTTTCAGTGCAGTGTCCCAGCACCTACATAACACTGTTAACCTGCATATTAACCCTACACCTGCAGGTCAATAGCAATATTGGACACTTTGTGGACTCTAATTTCTCACAAAACAAATTCAAGACATACTGGCAAAACCCTTGACAAGCTGCACATCATCTCTAAACCACTGTGTGGTTATACAAAGGCAAACATAGCACATCATCGGAGACAGGTTACTACAATTTTGTATTTGTATTTACATTTTTAGAAAGCTTGTAATTTTAAACACCAGATTGCGGCAATTGTAAGCCCAAGACTGCTGAATGAGTGGCAGAGAATGACTGAAATCATACATTGTTTTTTCATGTTTAAATTCTTAAATTACACATTTCCACATATATAGGGTACAGAAAAAGTTAAAGAACCACACATCATTTTTCTTATGTGTAAGGTACATTATACAGCTCCTTTGTAAACTCTTAAGGCTTTAAGTGGCACTGTACTAAAACCTCAATACTTGTATTGAAACCACTAATTGGAAAATGATGGCACATGATTAGCCAAAACATTTAAGAGCACTTAATACTTTTGGGAACCCTGATGATGTAAAAAAAGGCCAATTATCACATTTTCCAAAAATGTATAAAATTGTGAAAATGAAACAATTTTCTCATTATTTTAGTGATAAAAAGTCTGGCATCTTAAGAGATGAAAATTAAAGTCTGCCTAAGTCAGGGCTTTCCACTGTCTTATTATTTCGACCATTCTGTGAGACGTCTTGCTTCTTTATGTTTGTGAGCAGGGTTGGGGAGCCTGTGATTATGCAGTATGTAGATGCAGGAGAGCCTCTTGGATCATAATAAAAGTAATTACTTATGTAGCAATGATGGATAGTTCAGTGCATATTGTGACACAGAAGGAGGACAATAGAATCAATATATGTGTCAGGACTTTGGATCTTCTGATGGTATTTTGTCCATTCTTTCCCTTTTTCAACATGGCATTTTCTGCTTCATTCCTCTCCATGTGTTTTTGACTCCCAGCCTTTATGAACCCCAGTCCATCAATTAGTCCTCCAATAGAGTATTTTGCCAAGATTCCAGCCTTTGCTGCATCTCAAACTTGCTCCTCCTTCTCATGAAAATCCTGTGTGTTACGTCTGTCTACTCATCAGAGGTTCTGCTTCCTACACCTGCTGCCAACTTGTCTTGTGTTCCAAGTTGCTCTTGCTGTTTTCTCTGCTTTGGCTCTTGCCAGACCTACCCTGTGTCACTTAAGCTTGTTGCCTAATAAGCTCCCTGTATCTTCCCCATGTATTAACGATGCTGTAGCAGTGTACGGGACTGTTGAGTGTATGAGACTTTTTAGTAAAACTGCACTGCATCTGGCTCTGGACTTGTTTTTTCAGAGACTACCATTCCTAGGCCTCCTGGTTGAGCCAATGTGAAGTCTTGATTTTTTGTGTAGAGAGCTTACATTTTTATTGATAAAGTTTTGGAATAGATACTACATTTTGGTTACTTTTTATTGTATATTTTGTGGGAGGTGCTGCAACAAAAAAAAGCAGTTTTCATGTTTCAACTTTTTAATGATAATTACAATATTGAAAATTATTTGAAAGAATGAGAGGAAACCGTGCATGCTTGGCTGGATGAGAGGGTAAGATGGACGGATATAGCAGCCAGTAATACTAACCCTAGGGGAGCCATACTGAACGTTATAGGTAAATATCTTTTTAACAGGTCATAATTGTTATTATGTTAAATTAAATGAAAAAATATTTATTTACAAGCCGTCTGCAAAAATAACATAAGCTAATGGCTTTATTACCTTTTGATTAACATTACAGGACTAGAAAGTTACATGGAGGGCAGTCCTACATTTTTCAATTCTGCGTCACTCTTCAGGGCAACTCTATGGGTGCCTCGATCTGGTCTCATTTTAGCTGTCATATAGATGTATTGAGAGCCTGGGACGTAGCTTCTGACTGGTCGGGCATACGATGATGGTGCAGGACCAAAGCGGCGTCAGTAAAGTATGAAAATGCCGTCATGTGATTATAAGACATTGGGCTGAGGGCTTACATTTAAAGAGGACCTTTCACTTCCCTGGTGCATGGCAAACTAAATGCAGCACTGAATGCAGCACGTCTGTTCAGTGAAGGGGTCCTCCATGTCTCTAGCCCCCGTCTAAGCATTAAAAAAGACTTTAGAAACCTTATAGTTAAGAGGTCGCCTGGGTGGGATCTTATTAAGAGGTACTGGCTGCTGGCACAATCCTCCCTGCCTCTCCCTTGTGTATTCTGCCCCTTTTATGTGTCTGCAGCCGCCTCCTCTTCTGTTGGGTCTACCCATCTCTTCTGCTCCTGACATCACAAGAAGCAGGAGCAGAGCAGGAGGGCAGATTCAGAAGAAGAGGAGGGCGGCTGCAGACACACAGAGGAGGTGGAACACACAAGGAGGAGGCAGGGAGGCCTTTGCCAGCAGTCAGGACCTCTTATTCTGATCCAACCCATGTGACCTCTTAACTGTAAGGTTTCTAAAGTATTTTTTAAAAGCTTACAGGGGGCTAGAGCCATCGGGGATCCCTTCCCTGAATGCAGCAGACATGCTGCATTCAGTGCTGCCTTTAGTTTGCCATGCACCAAGGGGGTGACAGGTCCTCTTTAAACCACAACTACAATGGTGAAAAAACCCAAAGCGCTGTAGAGATGCTTTAAAAGTCCTTTGGGTGATGATGTCAGAAGTGTTTGTGGGGCTGCCGGAGTAATCTGACATGGACTAGCACGGAGCGAGTCAGACAAGATGGCAAAGGAAGCAAGCCCAATGCTGGAGCTGGGACAGGTGAACAACACAATTAATTGTTAGCATGCAGAGAACATTAGTACTGCACTTGTTTCATTTTAATTTTATATTTTTATATTTATTAGTCTATATTTCTCCATCCTTTAAAAATCATATAAAAAATACCAAATTTGACTAAGAATATTGACTTTTATTTGACATTGCATTTTAAAATTAGCATTCTAGGCAAAATAATTAAGTTTAAATATTTTAATTACAAAATACCATATTTTGTGCATTTTTACATAAAGAAAAGTGTTTCATTTTATTTTCTAATTGTCTTATATGATAAAATTATATATCCAGTCTGAAAAGGTAGTCACTCTGGCATATACTCCTGGTCGATTTGGTTGGGCACATCCATATCCGAATGAGGTCACTCCAACCAAGATCCATCGGTTTTCTACTTGACACATGAGTGGGCCTCCGGAGTCACCCTAGAAATGTGAAAAACGACCAAGTTTTTAATTATTCTAATTCTAAAATAAATATATGAATGCATAAAATAATTGTGATCTGCAGAATATACTGACATTTTATGCTCTTACCAAGATGCATGATAGATCACGGTAATTAGAACTATAAATTAATGGGTAGCTGAAGATAAGTTACAACGTAAGGCTGCGCTCACACGAGCGATGATTCTCTCTTCCTACAGAATCGGATGGATTATGGTAATGGAAGATCACAGTTTGAGCAGTGTCATTCACTGTAATCTGATTCTCTAACATGCGAGAATTGTATCACAGGTGCAGAGAAGACGGGGAACTTCATTTCTCCATCTTCTCAAGTATTTGTGTTGGCATAGATTGGGCTACAATGATGACACGTGAGTGCAGTTCAATCTTTCACATGCACCCATAGATGTTAATGGGTTTAAGAAGAAGCATGGGATAAATAGTGCTGTTCAGCATTGCCCCACAGTATAACTTTGGAGCGAGTCCTTCTGATAAAACATCAGCTATCAATCAGTTATGTAGTTGTGTTACACACTCATGTGAGTGCAGACAAAAAGCCTTGATATCTGCAATCAACAGCCTTAAAGGGGTTGTCCAAATTAAAATGATAATTCTGCAGCCACTCTATGGTCACATTTGTGCACCTGTATCACAGCTCAAGCCTAGTTTAACTTACCATATTGATCAGATGACCCAAAGTGACAAGATCATCCAATAGATCCCACTTCAAGAAAGGGACTTAAAGGAGTTGTGCAGTCTAAAATGATAATCCTGCAGTCACTCAATGAGACTTCAGATTTATCAATCCTACCAGCGCAAGAACTGAGTGTTGCAAGGATTTGCCAGTGCCTTAGCTAGGAACGGAGAAAATGTATGCGATAAACATGTCACCAGCCGGAACCTGACTGGTGGGCGTGGCTTTACTCCATACAAATATATGGAGCAAGGACATGCCAACTCTAAGGGTACCTTTACACACGGCTACATTTGTAGCTTGTCACCAGGCAACTTACAGGTTGCAGTGAAATCATGGATACATGATTCCATTTGTACACAGCAACAAGATAGAACCATGTATCCATGATTTCACTGCAACCTGTAAGTTGCCTGGTGACAAGCTACAAATGTAGCCGTGTGTAAAGGTACCCTATAAGCTTGTACTGAGTGAGGCCACACCTTCTAGTCGGGTTCTGGCTTGGAACATGCATGTTTCACAATTGGGGTCTGTTCCCGACTTAGAAACCTGCAAATACTTGGGGCGCCCAGTGCAGGTATAATCTCCCACAACCCTCAAACACAGAATGATGACCCCCACAGTATAATCCCCAAAACAACGCAGTCACAAACACAATATATTGGTCCTCACAAGCCTCCGACTCAATATAATTGCCCCTGTTGTCCACACCTACAGTATAACCCCCTGAAGGCCCCAACACAAAAAAAGATCCCCACAGTCAGATCCCCCACAACCCCAACATGTAATGATGGTCCCATATACTCTCTCCCACAAGTGAATGCCCAAAAGAACAAACACCATTCACCTAGTCCCCATTGCGCTGCTCTAGTCTTTGCTCTGCACACTGGGGCTCCACAGCAGGTGCAATGTAATTATATCAGTGCGCCGTTTAGACATTCAGTCATACAGGCTAAGTGGTGGAAGATGGAGCTGACTCCTCAGTCCTACACTATTTGTACAATTTATACACTACACTAGTATTTGCCGGAATCTGCATCTCAAGGTGAGGTAGATAAAAGTAAAATCAAGACAGAGGTTAGAAGTGCAGCCTGCATGGCACTTCATCCAGCCCTTGTGCTGTCCCGGTCTACAGGCCGGAAAAAAACAGCCAGAGGGCCAGATTTAGCCTGCGGGCTGCAGTGTGTCCAAGTCTGTTTTAAAGGTTGTGTCCTAAGCTTGTTGGTTCTGTGCTACAATTGTTTTCAGTGATATTGCTATATTGACAGGGATGTCTTAAACAAAATAACCACCTTCTCTGAAATCGAATGGGGTTTTAGCTATATTCACACTTAGACAATGTCTCCATTATTATATAAATGTAGATATGCTTAGATTTTTATAATTTAAAAATTATTTGGAAACTGTGCCTGCCTTTTTTCCAGAAGAAGTGCCATCTTTTTATATTGACATCATCCTGTACTGGAGCTTTCCCCAGTTTAATTTCTTACTGATCTTGAAAACCAGACACAGCCCATGAGCTGAAGTGCATCTATTAGATAAGTGAAACAGCTACCCATTAGGG
Organism: Allobates femoralis; assembly: GCA_033576535.1. Lineage (NCBI taxonomy): Eukaryota > Metazoa > Chordata > Amphibia > Anura > Aromobatidae > Allobates > Allobates femoralis. The sequence continues at coordinate 56,265,965 of JARQOC010000002.1, read as the reverse complement.
ATGAGCAAATTGATCGACGACAAATCAAATTACCGTATATACTCGTGTATAAGCCGAGTTTTTCAGCCCAAAAAATGGGCTGAAAAGTCCCCCCCTCGGCTTATACACGGGTCAATACGGTAATCCTATGGTGGGAGGGGGCGCGGGGGGGGGGGGGGCGCTGCACAGTATTTCTTACCTTGTCCCCCGTTCTGCAGTGCCTTCCGGTGTCCTCCGTGCTCCGTTCCCGGTCTGCTGGGCCTTGTGGTTCCTCCTGGTTCCTCGTCCTTCGGTTCCATCATGGGGGCTGCCATCTTGCTTCTTCTCTCCGCCCCCGGCCAGTGATGTCAGAGCAGGCCGCGCTGTGATTGGCTGGCACCCGTGATCACATGTCACGGGTGCTAGCCAATCACAGCGCGGCCTGCTCTGACATCACTGGCCGAGGGCGGAGAGAAGAAGCAAGATGGCAGCCCCCATGATGGAACTGAAGGAGGAGGAACCAGGAGGAACCACAAGGCCCAGCAGACCGGGAACGGAGCACGGAGGACACCGGAAGGCACTGCAGAACGGGAGGACAAGGTAGGAAGCTGTGTGTATGTGTGTGTGTATGTGTATATATGTGTATGTGTGTGTGTGTATATGTGGCGCCCCTGCAGGTATGCGCCACAGAATGGTATTACACTTGAATATAAAATGTGTTTTTCCTTGTAAGTTGCCAGGTTACGATTTAAATCTTATGGAGTCTATTTTTAGCACTCACTTAGGACCGCACCATTTAGAGTAGGGGGAACTGTAATATAGTAGGTTCCACAGGTGGTGGGCGGAGCTTAGGATAGAGTTAGAGTGACAGTTAAGAATTTACCTCAGACGGCTTGGGAAGGCAGACAGTGTGGTCACGCCTGGCAGCTTAGCTGAGTGGAGGGTACCCCATCTTTATGAGGGGGCCCAGGACAGATGGCAACAGACCAGAACTGGTAGGAGCCAGCTGGTCATGTTGAGGGTACACAGGTGACACGGACGACCGAGGCAGCCAGGAGTTCAGCCCTGACTGCGAAGCCGACGAGCTGCAGGCCCAACAGGACCGGGTTGCTGACAGCACCACAAAGGTACCTCTCCCCTCAGGACTGAAAACCGGTTCAGGACACTAGGAGAAATAAAAAGGGACAGACATTTACGGCGGTGCTGGAAGGGAACTTTGTAGTCTTGGGTTGCCCTGTCCGGACCGGGTAGTGGACAGACCTTATCTCCTAGAAACAGACCGTAGGACTGGCGGGGGAGCTCTTCAAAGGTGGGAAAGAGAGAAAGATCTGGAAAGAGAATAGAAACCCTGAAAGACAGAGAGAGAACATCTATAGACTCCTTAAGAGAAAACCTGAGTTGGTAACAACACCCTAAACCAAACTGTACCGTGTATTGTTATGCCATCAGCCGGTACCAAGTAAAGTAAAGTTAAAATGGAAACGGTTTCTGTTATTCTTCCTGCCGCAGCTCAAAGGACGTAACATCATCAACATCAACAGCAGAGGGGTAAGAACTGCACCACCATTAACATCACTGTCCTCCCTCACCGTCTCACACCACAGCTGCCCTGAGGTAAAGCTCCACCTGTGGGGAGCTGTACCACACACTGCTGCCCCCTCCATCACCTCAGTGGCCGGCTGGCAGCGCCGGTACCACCTTACCGGACTCTACAGGTGGCGTCACGTTCCCCTGTAAATAACCCCTTTTACCCCCACCGTTTACCATTAACACCTGGTACAGTTGTTCGCCAGGGCACGGCACCGGGGATACCGACCATCCGTGACATCCCACACAGAAGCCCCGGTGACCGAGTACCTCTCGCACCCCAGCTCTGGTCGAAACAAATTGGCGTCACGAACAGGATGAGCCAGCCTGGAATCTACCAGGTGAAGTGTGCCTTAAGAACTTTATTACAGTCTAACTGTGTGGATTATAAAAACTGTGCCGAGCCGCCATTACATTGCCTCACAAATTTGAACTGCGTCACAGCAGGAGAAAGAGCGGGAAGATAAGACCCGCCCCCTCCGCTCTGCCGAGGAGTGACGAAGGCAGTCGCGGGCTCCGGAAAAGCCCGAAGGACTTGCCCACAGGAACTTCGTGGTGGGCGGGCTTAAAAGTGCATACAGAACTATGTGCCGGCCTAGGGGCGTGCCTAGGCCCCTCAACAAACATAGGCCATTCAAGAGGCATCAAAAAGTCTCCCCGCCCCATTGCTCTCAATCAACCAAGGGGGCGGGTCGAGCACCGTAACGGAGGACCCAGCGAGCATGGAGCCCGGAAGAGAGGAGACCGCCGAACCGGGAAGCCTGATCCGGTTCTCAGTAGAGCCCGACCTGACTGGGGAGGAGGACCGAGAGGAAGGAACAGCCGGCGGCGCAGAGGAGGCCGGGCCCCGTGAGCTATGGAGGGTCGCGGTACCAGCATCAGCAGCAGCGGTTGGAGAGAGAAAAGTGCATCTATCTGCAGTTCCCCAGGGCCACCTGGACCGGGACCTGTATTGTGGGGATAAATAAACGCCACGCAGGTCTCAGTGGGAGGTTTGCAATCCGGGTCAGTAAAGTTGAGCAGTAAAGAGTTAACCCGGTATTGCACTGTTTAAAGTGTGAGCAGAATTGTTTAAAATGCATATTTTTCTGGAATTGCACTGTTTCTTTTTCCTTTTCAGCACTTGATGGACAGTAACCAAAGACCTTGTTACCTGGTCCCAGTTGGGCCAGTATGGACTAGATTATAGTCAAAGTTTAAAGTAACGTTATAAGTAATGCGCCTCCCTGACAGGGAAGAAAAGAAGCAATCTTATTGTTGATAAATGTTCTAAATGTTATATGTAAATGTATTTTATTCCAGGTTTGGTTTGACACCCGCGGACGGGTGTGTTTCACCAAGGGGGTGTGTGGCGCCCCTGCAGGTATGCGCCACAGAATGGTATTACACTTGAATATAAAATGTGTTTTTCCTTGTAAGTTGCCAGGTTACGATTTAAATCTTATGGAGTCTATTTTTAGCACTCACTTAGGACCGCACCATTTAGAGTAGGGGGAACTGTAATATAGTAGGTTCCACAGGTGGTGGGCGGAGCTTAGGATAGAGTTAGAGTGACAGTTAAGAATTTACCTCAGACGGCTTGGGAAGGCAGACAGTGTGGTAACGCCTGGCAGCTTAGCTGAGTGGAGGGTACCCCATCTTTATGAGGGGGCCCAGGACAGATGGCAACAGACCAGAACTGGAAGGAGCCAGCTGGTCATGTTGAGAGTACACAGGTGACACGGACGACCGAGGCAGCCAGGAGTTCAGCCCTGACTGCGAAGCCGACGAGCTGCAGGCCCAACAGGACCGGGTTGCTGACAGCACCACAAAGGTACCTCTCCCCTCAGGACTGAAAACCGGTTCAGGACACTAGGAGAAATAAAAAGGGACAAACATTTACGGCGGTGCTGGAAGGGAACTTTGTAGTCTTGGGTTGCCCTGTCCGGACCGGGTAGTGGACAGACCTTATCTCCTAGAAACAGACCGTAGGACTGGCGGGGGAGCTCTTCAAAGGTGGGAAAGAGAGAAAGATCTGGAAAGAGAATAGAAACCCTGAAAGACAGAGAGAGAACATCTATAGACTCCTTAAGAGAAATCCTGAGTTGGTAACAACACCCTAAACCAAACTGTACCGTGTATTGTTATGCCATCAGCCGGTACCAAGTAAAGTAAAGTTAAAATGGAAACGGTTTCTGTTATTCTTCCTGCCGCAGCTCAAAGGACGTAACATCATCAACATCAACAGCAGAGGGGTAAGAACTGCACCACCATTAACATCACTGTCCTCCCTCACCGTCTCACACCACAGCTGCCCTGAGGTAAAGCTCCACCTGTGGGGAGCTGTACCACACACTGCTGCCCCCTCCATCACCTCAGTGGCCGGCTGGCAGAGCCGGTACCACCTTACCGGACTCTACAGGTGGCGTCACGTTCCCCTGTAAATAACCCCTTTTACCCCCACCGTTTACCATTAACACCTGGTACAGTTGTTCGCCAGGGCACGGCACCGGGGATACCGACCATCCGTGACATCCCACACAGAAGCCCCGGTGACCGAGTACCTCTCGCACCCCAGCTCTGGTCGAAACAAATTGGCGTCACGAACAGGATGAGCCAGCCTGGTATCTACCAGGTGAAGTGTGCCTTAAGAACTTTATTACAGTCTAACTGTGTGGATTATAAAAACTGTGCCGAGCCGCCATTACATCGCCTCACAAATTTGAACTGCGTCACAGCAGGAGAAAGAGCGGGAAGATAAGACCCGCCCCCTCCGCTCTGCCGAGGAGTGACGAAGGCAGTGGCGGGCTCCGGAAAAGCCCGAAGGACTTGCCCACAGGAACTTCGTGGTGGGCGGGCTTAAAAGTGCATACAGAACTATGTGCCGGCCTAGGGGCGTGCCTAGGCCCCTCAACAAACATGGGCCATTCAAGAGGCATCAAAAAGTCTCCCCGCCCCATTGCTCTCAATCAACCAAGGGGGCGGGTCGAGCACCGTAACGGAGGACCCAGCGAGCATGGAGCCCGGAAGAGAGGAGACCGCCGAACCGGGAAGCCTGATCCGGTTCTCAGTAGAGCCCGACCTGACTGGGGAGGAGGACCGAGAGGAAGGAACAGCCGGCGGCGCAGAGGAGGCCGGGCCCCGCGAGCTATGGAGGGTCGCGGTACCAGCATCAGCAGCAGCGGTTGGAGAGAGAAAAGTGCATCTATCTTCAGTTCCCCAGGGCCACCTGGACCGGGACCTGTATTGTGGGGATAAATAAACGCCACGCAGGTCTCAGTGGGAGGTTTGCAATCCGGGTCAGTAAAGTTGAGCAGTAAAGCGTTAACCCGGTATTGCACTGTTTAAAGTGTGAGCAGAATTGTTTAAAATGCATATTTTTCTGGAATGGCACTGTTTCTTTTTCCTTTTCAGCACTTGATGGACAGTAACCAAAGACCTTGTTACCTGGTCCCAGTTGGGCCAGTATGGACTAGATTATAGTCAAAGTTTAAAGTAACGTTATAAGTAATGCGCCTCCCTGACAGGGAAGAAAAGAAGCAATCTTATTGTTGATAAATGTTCTAAATGTTATATGTAAATGTATTTTATTCCAGGTTTGGTTTGACACCCGCGGACGGGTGTGTTTCACCAACTGGGTGTGTGGCGCCCCTGCAGGTATGCGCCACAGAATGGTATTACACTTGAATATAAAATGTGTTTTTCCTTGTAAGTTGCCAGGTTATGATTTAAATCTTATGGAGTCTATTTTTAGCACTCACTTAGGACCACACCACTTAGTGTAGGGGGAACTGTAATATAGTAGGTTCCACAGGTGGTGGGCGGAGCTTAGGATAGAGTTAGAGTGACAGTTAAGAATTTACCTCAGACGGCTTGGGAAGGCAGACAGTGTGGTCACGCCTGGCAGCTTAGCTGAGTGGAGGGTACCCCATCTTTATGAGGGGGCCCAGGACAGATGGCAACAGACCAGAACTGGTAGGAGCCAGCTGGTCATGTTGAGGGTACACAGGTGACACGGACGACCGAGGCAGCCAGGAGTTCAGCCCTGACTGCGAAGCCGACGAGCTGCAGGCCCAACAGGACCGGGTTGCTGACAGCACCACAAAGGTACCTCTCCCCTCAGGACTGAAAACCGGTTCAGGACACTAGGAGAAATAAAAAGGGACAGACATTTATGGCGGTGCTGGAAGGGAACTTTGTAGTCTTGGGTTGCCCTGTCCGGACCGGGTAGTGGACAGACCTTATCTCCTAGAAACAGACCGTAGGACTGGCGGGGGAGCTCTTCAAAGGTGGGAAAGAGAGAAAGATCTGGAAAGAGAATAGAAACCCTGAAAGACAGAGAGAGAACATCTATAGACTCCTTAAGAGAAATCCTGAGTTGGTAACAACACCCTAAACCAAACTGTACCGTGTATTGTTATGCCATCAGCCGGTACCAAGTAAAGTAAAGTTAAAATGGAAATGGTTTCTGTTATTCTTCCTGCCGCAGCTCAAAGGACGTAACATCATCAACATCAACAGCAGAGGGGTAAGAACTGCACCACCGTTAACATCACTGTCCTCCCTCACCGTCTCACACCACAGCTGCCCTGAGGTAAAGCTCCACCTGTGGGGAGCTGTACCACACACTGCTGCCCCCTCCATCACCTCAGTGGCCGGCTGGCAGCGCCGGTACCACCTTACCGGACTCTACAGGTGGCGTCACGTTCCCCTGTAAATAACCCCTTTTACCCCCACCGTTTACCATTAACACCTGGTACAGTTGTTCGCCAGGGCACGGCACCGGGGATACCGACCATCCGTGACATCCCACACAGAAGCCCCGGTGACCGAGTACCTCACGCACCCCAGCTCTGGTCGAGACATATATATATGTGTATGTATGGGTATGTGTATGTAAGTAGGCTGGCTGCCAATATAAGCCATACCTCTGGGGCTGCTGTATATACTTCTGGGGCTGCTGGATACTACCACTGGGGCTGTATATACCTCTGGGGCTACTGTATACTACCACTGGGGCTGTATATACCTCTATGGCTACTGTATACTACCACTGGGGCTGTATATACCTCTGGGGCTACTGGATACTACCACTGGGGCTGTATATACCTCTATGGCTACTGTATACTACCACTGGGGCTGTATATACCTCTGGGGCTACTGGATACTACCACTGGGGCTGTATATACTTCTGGGGCTGTTGGATACTGCCACTGTGGCTGTATATACCTCTGGGGCTGCTGGATACTACCACTGGGGCTGTATATACCTCTATGGCTACTGTATACTACCACTGGGGCTGTATATACCTCTGGGGCTACTGGATACTACCACTGGGGCTGTATATACCTCTGGGGCTGCTGGATACTACCACTGGGGCTGTATATACCTCTGGGGCTACTGGATACTACCACTGGGGCTGTATATACTTCTGGGGCTGCTGGATACTGCCACTGGGGCTGTATATACCTCTGGGGCTGCTGGATACTACCACTGGGGCTGTATATACCACTGGGGAGGCTCTTGTATACCACACTGCTGGGGGCTGTATACCTGTGCTGGGGTCCACCCTCGGCTTATACACGAGTCAATAGGTTTTCCCAGATTTTGGGGGCAAAAGTAGGGGGGTCGGCTTATACACGGGTCGGCATATACACGAGTATATACGGTAGTTATGAATTTCTCAAAATTTCAGGTTATGTTGAGTCTGAAATTTTCAGAATTTGATTTGGAAGAATCCAGCAAAAATTGCTTGTTTGAAGGCCAGGAAGGGGTTAAAATAAAATGTTATCTTCCTCTGTGGCAGCTTGCTGGTACTTTGAAACCAGTCTTCAGTTTTATCGGTACTTCCTTCCAGTGCTGAGACTATTCTATGGCCTTTGGTCAAGTGCAGCACGACATGGACATCAGTGACCTGCATTGTCCGCATCAACCCCCTATGTGATGGCATGAGTCTTATCAAAGACCTTCATAGACAATCGGGAAGCTGCAGTTAAAGAGTTTGCATAATAACAGGTATGCAGCCGAGACTGGTGAGCATAACACATATTATTGGTTTGAATTCCCTACCATGTTATCTGTTTGTTATACTTTGTGGTTAGGAGATAAGCATAATAAATTATTTGGACCAAATCAAACCTGTCAGGCAAATCTATCTACCCCCCCACAAACTAATTATTTGGGGGGGGTTTGCTCATCACTTGAATCTAAAGATGAACAGAGCCGAACTTTTAAAGTTAAAAATGATGCGCCCATGTTGGCACTTTTGCTGCGTATTGTAAGAATGCACAACAAAAGCAGATGGCATAATGACCAGCCAGCAAAGTCAATGTGACTTTTCCTGTGCTGTGTAGACATCTTCGTTTTCTTGTGCAGCTTAATAGCTGCTGAATTTTCGGGATCAAAGATCTAGAAAAATAAGCAGGATGTCAATTATTTTATGCACTTACCCTGCATTCTGACAGGCACTCCCGGGTTTTGGCCGCCTCACAGATCACATGGGTAGGGGGCATGTGACCCACGTGGTGTGGGATGTGACTAAAACCTGGAAGTGCCTGCCGGTATGCAAGGTAAGCAGCCTGTTGCAGGGTAGGCACAGCAGGGATGAATGCAGAATTTTCTGTGTCAATAACGCACATATTACCAAGCAAAAGCACAGCACTTTTACTAGGTAATAGCTGTAAAAAGAGGCTGCAGATTTGATGGAGAAAATTCTGCATCACTTGTAGCCTGTTGTCACATACCCTAAAGTTTGTTTTTTGTGCAGAACATACACTTTACAAAAAAATCAGGGTTCAAATTTGGAATCTGGGTGCTTTATGTATGCAAACCACTGGAGCGCGCATCGCTGTGCTTGGGTACACTCGGTGCTGGGCACAGTGGGAGACGCTTGTAGTGTTTGAATAGTGTCACTGGGGGTAAAATTGGCGTTAACAGATATAAAACGTAAAAAAATTAACGATAAAACCTTGCATTCCCTCACCGGGAAGTGCTCTATTTATGGTTGGCTGTATGTGGGCGGAAAGGTGAACTGCCCAATCAGTGACTTCCAATGAGGTTCAGGTCAAGTTCAGGACCAGAACAGAACTTTATTGACAGTCCTGCTGAACCCCCAGAACCTTCTCAACTTTTATCCATTCAACTAATAATGGACAACTAAATATATATACTGTATATATGTATATAATCCAATAATCCAAAAACAGGCATTACTCCAAAATATAAGATGCCAAAATGTGGGTTTAATAATACACCAGGCAACGTTTCGGTGGATCTACCGCCTTCTTCCAGACGAAACGTTGCCTGAAGGATCATTAAATCCACATTTTGGCATCTTATATTTTGGAGCGCTTCCTGTTTTTTTTGATTATTGGATTATTTTATGAAGGTTTGGATAATAACTTCTGCCCTATTGTACCCATATGACTGATTTGTCGTCGTTTTTCTACTTGTCTTTGTCTACCCTCTCACTTGTAAAGTGCCATGTAACCTAATGGCGCTATATAAATACTTAATAATAATAATAGTAATAACTTGCGGGATCTTGTGAACCCACGTAGTGGGTAAAACCCAAATGCCTCACTGTTATATGAACGTCACTCCTGCTGAACTGCTATAGTCTCTAGCACTTATAGACAGAAAAGGTACATAGAAGACCTTTTCTGTAAGGTCGGTGACAATGTCTTCGAAAAAATATTATTGGCATAATCACAGAATTTATTTTGTGCTTTAGACTGATCATTATGGGGCAATACTGTGCGGTTAAAGGTACCGTCACACCTTTCAACATCGTTTCCGACGTCGTTCAAAAGTGACGTCAGGAACGATGTTGAAACAACATCATTGTTGCGTCGTTGCGTGTAAACGCACAATTCAACAATGATAGTTGTTCAAGTCCGATTTGACAGGTATTCCTGCATGCATGAAAACCTTTCAACTTAAACAACCGGCGGGATCGTTCGGTGTGACACCGCAATAGCGATGTCACGGCCGATCCTGATCCCTGCCCATTGCAGCGGATCGCTCGCTGGGTTGATCCCAGCCCAGCGAGCGATCACGGCACCAACATCGCAGCGCCGTCTCCGGAAACATCTTGCCGTGTGATAGCTAGGCTGCGATGTCGGAAGCGAGCACGCATCTAATATTGGATGGGGTGACGGTACCTTAACACTGACTTGTGGCAAGTAACTGCATTAACCTGAATATTTTACATTTTAAGGAAAAAGCAGTGTTGCTAAAATGTTCCCTGTCAGTCTCAGCAATGATGTCTAGCAGCATTAAAAAAAGCGTCTTCATAGACGGAACCTACCACAAAGAGATCTGATATTTATTTTTTCCTTTGTGTTCTATTTTCTTTTTTTTTTCCTTTTGCAAACCCGCCAACGCATTCTTGGAAAGCATTTCTTTGGAAGGAACTATTCTGGTTGTAACTATTGTGCTATCATTGTCAAGAGGTTAAAGAAAGCATTTCATGACCCCAGACTGATAGACTGCATCATAGTAAGAAATGCTAATACCCAGTCATTGTTATGCATAGTAAAATGCCAAGTGCTGTGTTACCGAGATGAAATCAATTGTCATTGACTTGCAGGCCTAGAGAGACATAGGAGCTGCGAAAAGTGCTAGCGGCAATTTTTTTGGTTATTAAACTTAGGTTAATTTTAATTTACAGACTTTAATTAGATGGTGGTGTCTGCAAGATACTTATATGTTTTCCCAGTTTCAGTTTTCTTGTGATGCAAAAGATGTAACATTGCTATCAAGTACAAATTCTATCTACATTGTGCTTTACACCCATATGTATTATATTTTATTTTAATGTGGACATACCATTTTTTGCGGACTAAGAGATGCACCAGACGATAAGATGCACCCCAAATTTAGAGGCAGAAAATAGGAAAAAATGTTTTTACTCGTATGTGAACATGGGGATCCTTCTTATAGTCCGAATTGAACGGGATGGAGGCGGTGGAGCGAGGTCACAGGAGGCAGGGTCACTACTGCCATGCCAGTGATGGCATGGGCTGGGAAGAGGGTGGTGCAAAGCAGGAACCATTGATCTCCTGGCGATGGGCTTCAGGGAAATGTCTGCAGTGCAAGGCAGGAGACATTGATTTCCTAGTGGGGGCTTCAGTTAAATGGCTCCGGAGGTGGTGCATGCGCAGAATGAGGTTGAGGTATTTTTTTAAATAAAGGATTTTTCTCAAATCATCATTACAAATGAGTCTTTCTTTGAGGTAAAATATATTTTAAAATTGGGTCTTTTTTACCTCACTGGAAGAATTATCTTTGATCCCGTGCTATAATGTCTGTATACTCTTTTTTACTTTCTCCCCTGCTCAGGAGATGTGGTATGATCAGACCATGTCCGTGTATAGTCAGACACATCAATTACACAGTACATAGAAGGAACACACAGGCTAGGGTCAGACTAGCATTACTCCCAGCATTCAGGGGGTTCCTTCTAAAACTTACAATTTGGCAGCATTAGCGCAGTGTTACTGGAAAGGTAAGACTGTTAACGCTGTCTATTCATCCCTATGGCAGACGGAACCCGAGCGCATTGCACACTGCCAGAGTTTCAAATGTTGTGCTTTTTCCTAGCGCTGATGCAGGCTCCACTCCACTGGAGGGGCGGGACCGTAATTGACCTAGCGCCACAATGTGTCCAGTGTTTGGCGTTCAATAACGTCTAACACATATAAATACCAGCTGACGATGATGGCACATCAGAAACGTAAATTGGGGCCCTAATTTGGGGGATCTCCTGCTTCTTCGGGCATAGTGTAATCCTACCACACTGGTAATGGACTTGATCTCCCTTTATGAATAGGGAAGTCATCTTTTAATTGTGATAAAGGGATTATTGTGGTTGCCTTGTGCACAAGGGATTTATGGTGTGAGCCATAGAGATATATCAGGGGGCAAGATCCTGTGATTTATTGCACATGCACTTTATTATGATTATGTAAACCGTATATCTATGTATGAGACTGGTATCTGGTTGCTTATGTAACTGTGACCATTATATTGTCCACTTGGATGTAATTTCCCCTGTATCTATATGATTGTCCAGAAATGATGATTCATTGTTTAATACATAGGGATGAGCAAGTACCGCAGTATTCGGACTTGCTATACTCGCAACGAGTAGGACCCTGTACACGGTACTCGTTGCAAGAATAGCGAGTCCGATTACTTTGGCAGTGTATCTATAGATACACTGCGAAAGTACCCTAAAAGTGAATAAAAGATGTTAAAAATAATAAAATTACATACTCACCTGTCCGACGCCTGCACTGGGACCGTCCCAGAAGACCTGCGATCACCAGACAAGGACCTGTGACTTCCAGCCAATCAGATGGCCGGTAGCGATCTGGCCAATTAGATGGCAACACGTCACAACCACGTGATCGCTAGCGGTCACCTGATTGGCCAGATTGCAAGGTCCTAGGTGTACTGCCAGGACCTTGCAATTTGGCCAAACATGTGGCCGCTAGAAATCACGTGGTTGTGACGTGTCGCCATCTGATTGGCCAGATCTTTACAGGCCATCTCATTGGCTGGAAGTTACAGGCCCTTGTCCGGTGATCACAGGTCTTCTGGGACGGTCACGGTGCAGGCTTCGGACAGGTGAGTATGTAATTTTACACAAGGCCTTGCGGATGCCTGTTTTAGATCCGCATGCGTGTAAGCCAATGCGCATGCCCAGAAAGAGATCTTGCGCAAGGCCTTGCGCATGATTGTGTGCGCATTGACAATAATGCCTGGTTTATCCGCATCCATGTGCATGTGGAAGCTTGCGCATTTTTCAACACCCCTAAAATGCAACATGTTGCGTTTCCCAGCCACGGAAATTAGACGCGCGGGTACGCATACGCACCCATACGCATGCCCAAAAATGTCACTGTGCACTCCATGTTATAAATGAGTGCAGAATACGCGCAATATTGCGTATCTCATAACTTTTCTGCGCAGCGTCCGCTGCGCTGCGAAATGCAAATTTGATACCACCCTAACCTGCAATGTGAACAGGGGCTAACTGAATGTAATAAAATTTAACAAAAAAGACAGTTGCACTCTGTGATGCCAAGGCATGTTGACAAGAAAATAGAAATGGAATGGCATTATAACTAAGGCTAGGGTCACACTAGCATTAGGTTTCTGTTCAGGATCGTTCCGTTAAAAAGATAGAATCTGGCAGCATTAGCACAGTGTTACCGTAAAGGTAAGGTTGCGTTAACGCTGCCAATACATTCCTAGCATTTTCCGGCCGCGGAAATTAGACGCGCCGGTATGTATACGCACCCATACGCATGCCCAAAAATGTCATTGTGCACTCCATGTTATAGGTGAGTGCGCAATACGCTTGCGTATGTTATAACTTTTATGCGCATCAACCGCTGTGCTGTGAAACGTATTGTAAAGCGCTGCAGAATATATTGTTGCTATATAAATAAAGATTTATTATTATCATTATTTTTGTGTGAAACCACCGTTAGGGCATGTCAGTGTTTTTCTATCACTTATGCAGGGAGGAGCATAAATAGGAATAAATTGGCGTTGGCGCTATATATAAATATATATATATATATACACAGTATATGATTTCTTTTATTCTTTATCTCTTTTCCTGGACCTCTTCAAATCAGCAAAAAACCCATAGTTTTCCTTAAAGGGATCTAACAACCAGATTTAATCACCTGCAAATCAGTGCAACAGGTCATTGATGTGTGCAGCATGACATCACTATTTGTTTTTTTAATCATCCCCTGTGGGCTTGGCACTCTTCTGTAAGCTGAATCCCCTCCCCTGAATGAGTCTAGATGAGAAGGAGGGGGTTTGACTTACAGTAGATTGTGAAGCCTACAGGGGAGGAATAAAAAAAAACCCTAAATAGTGATGTCATGCTGCACACATCAATCACCTGCTATACTGATCTACAGGTGGTTAAATCCTAGTGGTTGGTTCCCTTTAATGCCATCCTTGTGGGAATCCAAATTTTTTTATAAAATTTGAGGGAAAATGTAATTGATTCTCTGATCTTTAAAGTCGACATATCCCATGTTGCAATATATTAGGCAGCACAGTGGCTCAGTACTTAGTACAAACCCAATGCACAATGTGTAGTGCACAGATCTGGAATATACGGTGGTCCTACCAAACCAATATTTGTCATTGGAGGCCATTGTCACAGGTTGTGCCACATTTGAACTGAGATAGGGGATACATATTCAACAGAAATATACAAGCAGTCACCCTATCTGCTGGGTTGTGCCACATTGTGACTGAGATAGAGCATACATATTCCATAGAAATGTACAGTCACCCTATCTGGCGAAAAAACATTGCCATGTAAGTAATTAGAGGTTTGGGTCTAACCTAAGATAACATCTGCTTGAGTAGATTTCTTTTGGATAGCCTGGCATCCTCCTAAACAATACCGATCAGTTAAATAGCCTATGAAATTAGCCTCTAATGTGCATCCAATACAAGGGCTTTGAACCACTTCACTCCCCATATTCAAGTTTGTTCACCTTCCTTTGCAATTTTATGAATATTTGCATTGTTATATTTTTATAATTTGTGCTTTTTCAGTTTTTTTTATCTTAAAGACCAACATTGATTCGGTAAAATCCATCATTATCAGTCCTATATACCAGATAGTGTAATTGCTTCTACCTGGCACGTATCTATTCCGCCTTCAGCGTATCCAGCACAGATCATAGAGTTGCTGATATTATATTCCGGCATTTGCTGTTGACATTTTTCATTGGATATGAGAGGAACTTTAGCCTCCTGTAATATATTTGGGACTGGACCTGATGAGAAATAGCAGAAATAAAACAGTTAAGAATTAATTTCGAAGCCATAAACATTCAAGGTGGGAAGTGGAGTCACATGTATCATTGCAGGCAATGCAGATAATTTAATTTCAAGCTGTCCGTTTTCACACGACATATCCATTGAATCAGCATTTCCCAGTGGTTGTGCTTTTAAATTGGTGGCCTGATTGCAAAGCAAGTCAGTAATTACCAGCATTTTATTATCATGGATGTAATAAACAGTGCAAGTTTATAGGGTTATTAAAATGATTTCCACACATAAATTCTGATTTAGAAATAAAGCATAATAAACTCGAAAGCCATGTTGATGAGATTGCTAGTGGGAGGGTTTTTCACCTTTTTTTTTCGTTGACTAGAAATGTTTATGGATATAATGTAAGGAAATTGAATTAGGACAATGAATGTCTCATCTGCATTGCAGACCACCCTTTTCACTTCTCCGTCCTGGATTTGGATAGACCGGTATTACTTAAAAGTACGCTGGAAAAAAGCGCAATTCCAACTATTTCTTCACAATTTGGGTTAACAGAACTAAGGGGATTATTATGGAATCTAAATGGATGCTCAATGGTATCGCATCAAAAGAGCGGTGACGTAACAATGGGTCTGGCTTTGTGGCACTGGGGGTGGATTTGAGCGGCAGTGGCATAGTTGTGTGTGAGGGTGGTGGTGACATGATGGGGCAAGCTCTGTGGCGCTGGGTTCAGGTTCATGAGGTGGTGGCATCCTTGTTGGTGTTACGATGGAGGTGGGATCTGTGTTGCTGAGGACAGGCTCATGCAGCAGTGGCATCCTTGTAGACATCCCCATGGGGGCGAGCTCCAGGGCATGTGGCAGTGGTGTCATTTATTTTGAGGCTGGTGAGGATAGGGGTGGGCTCTAGGGCGGGCTTTTGACTTACACCACTGCCATGTTTGTTCCCAATGTCATACACAGGGGCGGACTGGCCCAGGTGGCAGGGGGGCAAGTGCCCCCTTAGGCTGGTAATATTGGCCTCATCTAGGGCCACCCCCATACTGAAATGGGCTCTGCTTTGCGGCCGCTGACTGCACAGCGTGGTGAGTGGGCCGCTAGCACCCCCCCCCCCCTCCCGCTCCTCACCTCGCAAAACTCCACTAGCACCCCCCGCGTCCTCACCTTGCGAAACTCCACTCTAGCACCCCCCTAACCTCGCAAAACTCCACTCACTGGCGAACCCCTTCCCCCCACTCCTCACCTCGCCAAACTCCACTAGCACCCCCCCCTGCTCCTCACCTCACCTTGCGAAACTCCACTAGCACCCCCCCTTCCTCACCTAGGGTTGACATGTTGATGCCCTCCAGGATTAGGTGCACCAGCCCGCCCCTGGTCGTACATAATAGTGGCCTGAGTGTATAAACATTGTAGGTGCATGCGCAATTAGGAGGGATCTGACATCACAATGAGGGCGGTCTCTGAGGTGGAAGCACAGCAAGACTGGCTGAGGAAAAACCAGAGGACAGCAGCAACTTATGGCACCGCTAGTGGTACTGCACAGTGTACCCAATCCAATCCTTAGCCCCACCAGTGGCCATCGTCTTGGCACAATCATCACTTGGGTATGCTAATATGGCAACTCCAAGGATTTTTCCATTTCAGGTGGCGGTCACCTGGCCAAACAAGTGGCAATTTATCTGGGACATTTGGACACCAAGACAATTATGAAAGTAGATAAGGGTCTATGTCAAGACTAGGAGCATGAGCTCTAAACATGGACCTTGTATGGTGGTCTTGTAGGTTCATAATAAAGACTTGCAATCAATATAAACCTAGCTGATGTGGGATCCCAAAGGGGGAGTTTATAAGAAGCTATGAGCAACATTATGGCTAATCTCTAAAAGAGTGGACGCCATTAGCTTTTGCAGATGGAATCTATTTATAATAAGGACTTGTACATTCTAATTCTGGCCATAAATATTACATAGTAGTTGGCTTATTGATAGTTTGGTCAAAAGCTATCTCTTCTGATTCCCATATACTATGTTTAGAAATTCAAAGAGTTGCATCCTTCACCGACATATGGAAATCTGTGGGGAAGAGAATTAGGGATGATCACTAACACATTAGATGGTCAGTCAATCTCATTGAAATCGGCAGGTTTAGCCAAGATTTATCTAATGTATTTGGGTTCCTTAAGTATGTTCCTGCAGAATACCTCTGTACAAGTCAAGCAAGGTAACCTTTCGAGATTACTCCTTATCAAGCTCTACAGAGTGAAAGCCTAGTAAGCGATTATTACCCTCGGTGCAACATAGATGGCACACATAAAGTTGACCTGCCGTAGAGATGACCTGCTGAGGGTCGGTAAGCTAACTCTTCAACTAAGAGAGACATAATCCTTGTTCTATGGGCCCTTGACTCAGGAGATGAGCTGAGTAATGGGCCGAGGGTTTGGAGTGAAATTTTGCAGCTTGAAAGGGGATATCTACATCAAATTCAGTGATGCTTGAGATGTAGACCTGCAACCTCTGAAGACTAGAGATGAGAAGATTGCTTGAAAGCACAAATTCCAAATAGAATTGTATTTATCCCAATACAAAGCTTTTGCAATCTGATTTGCTCAAATCCATAAAAATGACAGATATCCCCCTATTTTTCATAAGCAGACAAGGTAAAGCAGACCGCTTGGTGTTGTAGCCAGCAATTATCTGTTTTACCTGTGCTGAATATCAAAACTAAGCGGGAGTCCACATCATTTTTTTTTAATTATTATTATATATATTTTTTTACACTAAACAGCTGACTGATTGCAACCAATCACAGACACTGACACAGGGGGTGGGTGGTGGGGGTCATGTATAGCAGTGTGATTGCATCTAATCACAGATGCTGGCACAGAAGGTGGACAGGGGAAGCAGGGAATATTCACTTTGTTTAGTCAGCAAGCCAGAAAATAGTCTGACTGCTGTCTAATATCCTGGGAATCACAGTATGTGTAATTGTCATAACCCCCTATTTGCTTCGTTTTGCAGCCCCCTAACCCTTACTATGACTATTAACAGCTATTTTTCAACACAAAAATGTAGATTTCCATTGACTGTGGGGTCTGTTGTCCGGGGTCAAGTTCGTGTCAAGTCTGATTACGAAACCAAACATTTCTAAAGTCCGGCCAAACCCGGCAAAACTGAATACTGACGAGTTGGCTCATCTCTACTCATGGGCTGTATAAATATATATGTCCTTCTTTTTGTGTTGCTCATTTTTAACTCTTCTGTTTTCTTTATTTCTGCACCAAACTGTATCATCTTTACATTTCTACCATTTGTAATCAGGGGAACCTATTGACGTTTTTTCCCAATTTATTACAGAAATTTCTGTAGTTGAAAATCCATCCTGAATGGGGCTGTTTCTGTGTTATGTGCATGGATTTTTGCAAGCACCATAAAAAAGTAATCTGAAGATTTCTGCCAAAAATCCTATGCATGTGGTTATATCTTGAAGGGATTGACCAGTTTCCAATGATGGTCTCTGAAGCACCATAGCACATATGGTAGTAAAATGTGCTAAATATAACTAGCGTATCAATTAATATAGAATGTGTGTATTGTAGCTTCACCATCTGAATGTCTGCAGATCGGGGCTCTGATCTGGCACAAATCCTAATGGTACCTTCACACACCGCAATATCGGATGGCGATATGAGTCGATTTAACGTGCGTGTGCACGTTTTTTCATGCTCGCCTCAGATCGCCGATGGCAGTATTACACGCTGCAATCTCGCCCTGAAATAAAGGCGATGTGTCGCCCCGGAAATCGCCTCACCCACAGCGGAACCAATCCCGTCAAATTCCCTCGCCGCTTCACACGCCACAATCCCAAAGACAATGTGGGCGTACATGGTCAGCGCTACAAGGAGTTAGGCGTGCCACAGTGGTTTACACAGCACCCCATACGTTCTTATTGGACAATGCAACAGCGTTACGATTGGTCAGCCTGCTCTGGAAGGCTGGCTAATAATGACGCCATTGAAGATGTGTGTGTTGCTGAACGGACAGCTCTTCAAATATGGCGCCCTGTGAAGTGACAGCCAATGGGAACACAGTAGCCACGACCAATCATGGCAGACGGGGTGCGGACTACAGCATATTGTGGCACGCCTACGGGAAATCATAGGCAATGCCGATTCCATCACTATCGCCCTATCACACGTCACAACACGGAAATATCGCCTTCATGATTGAGGCTGATTTCAGAGCAGTGCTCAGGAATCAGGCGAGAGGCGATTTATTGCTGCGAAATTCCCCAATCACACCGCTGCAACTGTGAGGCAATTTCATGGCGATTGCTCCGGGGCAACATATCGCCTTTAGGATTCCCAGCCGAGATTACAGCGTGTGAAGGTACCATAAGGAGAATAGGTATTCCCTTGACCTTCTCTTAGCTCCTCATACAGCCAGATCAGATTTCATATTTTGCTCTGATGAGGGGCAATCACCCCGAAACGCAGCATCTGCAGATTGGGGCTCTGATCTGGCACAAATCCTAAGTCAAATTAGAAGGCTTGTTAAAGAGTCAATTATCACTTGTAGAATTGCTACCTTTATTAGGTGGCATTACAGTTTGTCTACTTCCTCACTGAAGTAACAAGTTGTATATAATATTGCAGCACGTGTGGTCATGGGATATAAGCATGTAACAGATCTGTCTCCCACCTTCTGCATTGGGCTCATTGATATTCCTTTAATAACTTGCAGGACATGACATAAATGCAAATTCAAATGAGTCAAATAAACTGTAAGAATGGATTACTTTCACTCACACAACCTGAAAATCAGACAATGAACAAATAAAGAGGAGATTCCACATGTTCTGGGGAAGTAATTACCGTACCTTGGCTTTCTGTGCGACCCCAGCCTGCTATGGTACAGTTCAGTGCCGGTGGAAATACATCCTCGCCTCTCGGGAAGGCATATTGGTTGAATAAAATCTGTAAATAACCCATATATTAATTATAGGAAATGCTTTTATTTTATACTTGCATTACCGTATATACTCGTGATATAAACCGACCCGTGTATAAGCCGACCCCCTACTTTTGCCCGCCAAAAACTGGGAAAACTTATTGACTCGCTATAAGCCGGGAGTGGACTCCAGCACAGGTATACAACCCCCAGCAGTAAGTATACAGGCCCCCCCAGTGGTATACAGCAGGCCCCCAGGCATATAAGCAGGCCCCAGGGGTTAAAACAGGCCCCCAGGGGTATTCAGCAGGCCCCAGGGGTATCAGCAGGCCCAGGGTATCAACAGGCCCCACTGGTATACAGCAGGACCATGGGTATCAGCAGGCCCCCAGGGTATCAGCAGGCCCCCAGGGTAAACAGCAGGCCCCCAGGGGTATACAGCAGGCCCCGGGGGTATCAGCAGGCCCCGGGGGTATCAGCAGGCCCCCAGGCGTATAAGCAGGCCCCAGGGGTATTCAGCAGGCCCCAGGGTATACAGCAGACCCCATGGGTTATACAGCAGGCCCCATGGGTATCAGCAGGCCCCAGGGGTATAAGCAGGCCCCCAGGGTATAAGCAGGCCCCCAGGGGTATTCAGCAGGCCCCAGGGGTATCAGCAGGCCCCAGGGTATCAACAGGCCCCCAGGGGTATCAACAGCCCCCAGGGGTATACACAGGCCCCATGGGTATACAGCAGGCCCCCAGGGTATCAGCAGGCCCCCAGGGGTATACAGCAGGCCTCCAAGGGTATTCAGCAGGCCCATGGGTATCAGCAGCCCAGGGGTATCAACAGGCCCCCAGGGGGTATCAACAGGTCCCCAGGGTATACAGCAGGCCCCCATGGGTATACAGCAGGCCCCCAGGGTATCAGCAGGCCCCAGGGTATCAGCAGCCCCCAGGGTATTCAGCAGGCCCCAGGGGTATCAGCAGGCCCCCGGGGTTTATACAGCAGGCCCCCGGGGGTTATACAGCAGGCCCCCGGGGGTTTATACAGCAGGCCCCGGGGTTTATACAGCAGGCCCCGGGTTTATACAGCAGGCCCCCGGGGGTTTATAAAAGCAGCCCCGGGGGTTTATACAGCGCCCCGGCAGTGGTATACAGACCCCCCCGCCTAGTACCGGCCCCCATGCTGGCCACAGCATACAGTAGTTCATACATTACCATCTCCTGCAGCGCGCGGCTCCCATCTCCCGCCCGCTTGTTGCTGTAGTGTCATGTGACGCGCCAGTCACATGACACTACAGGAAGATGCGGCTGGGACTGGGAGCCGCGCGCTGCAGGGAGAGTGGTAATGTATGAACTACTGTATCCGCACCAGCATGGGGCCCGGTACTAGGCGGGGGGGCTGTATACCACTGCGGGGCCGCCAGGGCTGTGTGGGGCAATATGCACTGCATCCCCTTGCCGGGGATGGACAGGGGGATGCGTGCATATTAATGAGCCGGGCCCACGTGACCGCGCGGTGTCACTGTAGCCCCCTCCTGCCTCCTCCTGCCCCCAGTCAGAGCCCCCGTCCCCGTCACACACATGTATATACTCGCGTATAAGCCGAGGGGGGACTTTTCAGCCCAATTTTTGGGCTGAAAAAGTCGGCTTATACACGAGTATATACGGTATATAGAAAAATAATATGTTTTGTACACATATATAGAGGAAGATGTCTGATATGACACATGTATACAAAGGTCTTGACAGAGCAGAAATTATCATATTGTAACTTAAAATACAGATTATAGCATGAAGGTGATCACCAAACTTTAAACAAATTCTCAATTCCTGCTTAAAGGGATTCTACAATAATGCAATAAAATGACGCCATCACATAATTCCTACAGCATCCCTCATAAGTGGGTTTTTTTTTAAGAAAAATATTGTGAGGTTTTTGGAAAAAAATGGAAAGTTGTAATTTTTTTCCCAAATAAAAATCTTTTTTTTACTTCTTTCTAAACACTGTTTATTTGCATATGTTTGGTTTTAACAGTGTGCTGCTGTAGTTTTTCTATGATAGATAGATAGATAGATAGATAGATAGATAGATATAGAAAACATTTTAGAGCAGCATTTTAAATAGCATAGCTAAGGTGCTAAACATCAGTCCTAGGTGGGAATCAACCACCAATATACCAACCATATATGTAAAAAAAACGGACTGCAGCACTCTTTTGGGATGTTATTTGAGCCTTTATTGGCCTTCAGGTAAGACATGGCATCGTTTCGGTCAGCCTGCGAGAGTCGACTATGACTTTGAGGATTGCTACCTAAAGGTGGCGCTAGAGTTCATCCACTACTTCATTGAAATGACAATTTGAATATTTCCCAGAGTAGCAGGCAAACTCCTCTCCATAAGGTAGATAGCTAGTTCCCCTGACCTCGTCTTAGCCTGTCATACAGCCAGATCAGAATATCCCACACACTACACTAATGAGGGCAGTTATCCCGAAACACAGTGTCTGCAGTTCGAGGTTCTGATCTGGCACAAATCCTTGGTCATATTAAAAGGCTTTGTTAAAGAGTTGACTACGAATTTGAGGATTGCTACCTAAAGGTGGCGCTAGATTTCATCCACTTCTTCATTGAAGTGACAATTTGCATATTTCCCAGAGGAACATTGCGGCTTTAAGTCTCCTTATCAATTTATCTGTCTCCTTGTGGCTGCAAGCAAACTCCTCTTCATAAGTTAGATAGCTAGTTCCCCAGAGATAGATAGATAGATAGATAAATATAGGTATTGAATAAGTAAGAGGGTCACTATTCCATAAAAAGTAAGGCCACTACCATCTCCAAAGCAGGTGAAAATGTGCTTTATGATGAACTATTGGACTGTGAAGGGCTCATATATTGTTCTTGCACAGGGGCCCTCTTCTGTCTGGGTCTGCCGGTGGGCAAATAGATTGATACTTAGACACGAAATAGCTGGACAGACATGAGAAAGACGTGAAATGTCGATCTCTGTCTGAATACCCATGTATATGTATACTGTATGTACAGTATATATATATATAGTCCATTTTTCTTTCCTGCATCTTGTATTATATACTTCATTACGCAGAGCTCTGTAGAGTAAGAAAACCTGCGCTCACCAATAACTAAGCTGAAATGTGATAGAAATGCTGATTAGCATACAGACCCCGGGACGCTCGGCTAAAGAGGTGCTGAATGTACTGAGACTCTGTGGAGAAGCAAATCAGGTTGGTGCGGAATAGAGAATTTTATGACCCTTTGACACCATAAATGTTGTGTGTACCGGGCATGAAAACTAATCCCGGCTTCACACTGTGCGGCAGCCATAAACCAACCTCCACAAAACAATTTGTAGAAATATGGATTTTTGTGGCTTGTGAACTATTCTGATTTAATGCTTCAAGACTGAAATTCCCTTCTTCAGTGTATACCCCCCCCACCATCCAGCACATATACAGTACGTCTTTCTATTTCAATCTATCAGTCAATCAATCAAACCTCAACCACATCTCAGTATAAATCAGATAATAATTGCTCCAAGTTATATAATACATAGATACATCTGCATTGACTTTTATTGCTTATTTCTAACTACACGTTTGTCCCAGCAGAAGCTTCATTTAATGGTGGACACTCAGATAAGGAAGCAGGAGATTGTGTTGTAAAGGAAGTGTGGAAGATGCGGTCAAACATGTGGTTGGAATTATTCCATAATTTACTATGGACGACACATGTACTGATGTATTACCTAATACTGTAGTTGCACAGACATGGACGTCTATATTAGTATCTGTGTTGGAGGCTCTTTTTGGCCTCAAGCTGTTCGTAAACGATCCAATATTTTGGCCCTATATTAACTAAACATACAGTCATATACCGATGTGTTCTTTCTCACTTTTCTTCTTGGTTCAATTTGTTCCTGCCCAAACATCTCATAATTTTAATATATTCTTTTGAAAAACTTGTTATGCTATATGTTCATGTATGTAGCCATCCGGTGATTTCATTTGCAGCCTGCCAATGTTACTTACATGTCACGGCTCCAGTGCCAGACCTTTCTCCAAATGTTGTTATGGTAATCTGGCAAGCGCTTTTGATGTCACCATCCAAGGTCTTTGTAGGCCAGTTCAGGTGGCTGTGAGCCGCCTGAGTATTCAGTTTATTCAGTATTCAGTGTATTGTGCTGCCACATGCTTTTCTGGAGTCAAACTATACTTTCCTCTTAGTTCTGCTCAAGTCAGGTGTTTTACTACCTGTTTTGTATTCCGTTTGCTGTCACACCCTCAACTCTCCTGAACCAAGGTATATGATTACAAACTCATCTCTGCCATTCCTGTTAGCTGCTGTACCTGATAACAAAATTATCTCCTCTGTTCCTACCCTTGTTTTTCTGATTCAAATTACCTGGTAACAAGTTAGTCTCTCTACTCGTGGTAGTGCCACATTCTCTTAACGGCTGAATGACAAGTTAGTCTCTTTACTCGTGGTAGTGCCACATTCTCTTAAAGGGAACCTGTCACCAGGTTTTTGCAACCTAATCTGAGAATAGCATAATATAGGACCCGAGATCCTGAATCCAGCGATGTGTCACTTACTGAGCTGCTCAGTGTAGTTTTGATAATCTCCAGCTGTTTAAACAGTGATTTTATCATTAGCAGTCCTCTTGGCCTGCTGCCAAGTGGACTGGTATATTCACAGACTGCTAAATCTGCAACAGAGAAAACAGTAATTTTATCAAAATCACAGCAAGCAGCTCAGTAAATGACACATCGCTGGAATCAGGGTCTCTGTCTCTACATTATGCTGCTCTCAGATGGGATGGCAAAAACCAGGTGACAGGTTCCCTTTAACGGCTGAATGACAAGTTAGTCTCTCTACTCGTGGTAGTGCCACATTCTCTTAACGGCTGAATGACAAGTTAGTCTCTTAATACTGCTATGCCGTTAACTCAGCTGAAAACAGTCTCATCGCTGCCATTCCTGTCAACTACTGCACTTTTGCAACAAGATACCTGTTTGCCTACAGATTGCTGCCGTTCCTGTCTGCGCTCCTACAAAAAAGGTCCAGGTTGCCTACACATCTCTGCTATTCCTGTGCTCTCTATATATTTTGCTCTGCATCTAATGCTTCCACCAAGGCTTATCTACCTGCCATCTTACATATCCAGCTGTGATCCACATCCAGCAAGTCCAGTTGTGCTGTATCTTCAGCTCTAGTTCTTGTTACTCACATTGACCTACCACTTAAAGAATCTAGCTGAAGTGAATCCATGATAGTGGCGTTTAGAGTGAATCCGGGCACCAACAGACCAAACACCTTATTTCATGACCACTCTGGTCGGCTTCACTTCGAATCCATGATAGCTGGAATTCATGCAAATGTGAATTTAATTTTTGAGAAATATCAGTTCTTAAAATAATTGTCAGAAGTTTAATAATGAACAAATCCATTGGGTATACTGGGGAATGGATGAGATACATGTTTGACCGTATTGATATGAAGGTTGACCAAAGCGTTGCCTGTGAGATCTCTTTTAAGACCAAACAATACTACATCTTAAACATCTGAAGGTTAATCCTATTTCCTAATACTTGGCTGTACAGAAGAAGTTGCCAAAATGAGTTACCTTCTCTGATAACATCACTTCTTGTTCTGAGGTGATGGGCAAAAAAATCACAGATTTCCTTCTCTGTCTGCCCATATACTGTCTGCTTGGTCTGCTCCATATGCTCTGTACATAATACTAGCAATATTAAGACTCTGTTTGCAACCTTAGCAGTTTCTCTGTACTTTCTGGTCCTAACAAAGAACAACATAGCTTTGTGGAGCACAGGACCTTGATCAATGAAGTTGTTATATGATCCATCTGCTTTGGAGTGCCTACTAAAGAAGGCTACCCCTGGAAGTAAGGGCCCCGTTACATGTAGAGACACACCAGTGATCCCGACAACGATCCGACCTGGCTGGGATCACTGGTGCGTCACTACGCGGTGAGATGTCAAACAGTCAGATCTCACCAGTGACGCAGCAATGATACGGCGGTCGTTGGGAACCTGTCACTCTCGGGTGTTTGTATTGAGATCATTGGTCGTTGTCCTGGTCAAACACAGCGATGCATGCTGCCAAGCTGGAGCGCAATGACCAAAAAATGGTCCAGAACAGTTTGTAACGATCAGCGATCTCACAGCAGGGGTCCGGTCGATGCTACGTGTCACACATAGCGAGATCGCTGGCGAGGTCGCTATTACGTCACAAAACCTGTGACGTTGCAGCGATATCGCTAGCGATATCGTTGTGTATGAAGGAAGTGCCCCTTAGCCTCATATTTTTTACTGAGATCTGTCCACCCTTACATTTCTGTGAATTCTGTTAAGGAATATGTTTTAATATTACAACTAAAGACACTGTATGCCGTACTATTTACAATATTTTACCATATTTATATTATCCAGTTACCAAAACGATCCATTTACATACCTGTGTAATTAACTTGTAATTCTAGGTGCATCATGATGATGTCGCTATCTTTCGTGCGTCGGTTGTAATGTGGATTGATAACAATCTGATCGATTATTCTGCTCTCTCTTGGTGGATAGGTGACGTTGGCGCTATCGTGCATCCCAAGTACGGCTCTCCAATTGGCCGGGAACAGATTCCTCCTGCAGATCACAAGAAATATTGAATTATTGTTGGCCATATGACAAATCTGACTGATTTCGCCCGTACTATTTGTGACCTCTTTAAGCAGTACACATAATTTAAGCTTTGTATTGGATTAAGTGAGATGGTTTATTATAATTGGTAAGTGCTTAATGTTTCCTGGCTGCTCGGCAGGACACACACTCCCTAACACAGAACTATCAGCAGATTCCTTGATTCCAGCTAGAAAGCTATAAATTATAACAGTAGCGGGAACAACAATACAATTATGAAGGAGCTATTAACTTAATTATTATGATTTTTTAAACAGCTAAGTTAAAAATCTCAAGCCAATTAGTCATCAGCCCCATGACGCAGATGATTAGTATGTTCCATCGGAGAAACAATTGGTTTGAAAGATTGGTTCTTGGCACCTCATTTCTGCATGAGGAAAGACTAAGTGCAGTAAACACTGCAGCTGATATCTGCTGGGGAACCAAATGGGAAATCATTTGCATATCGCGAAAGGCTTTATCTACCAACCACACATTTCCTGCAAATCGGTATTATATGTTAACCAAACACATGAATATAAATGACCTGAGCTTGGATTGGTCCAATCACAGCTGTTTGAATATTGAATTTCCCATACTGGATAAGTGAATATAGAGCGACTGTCAACTGGGCTGAGATTTTAATGGAGTATTATGGTTTCTAAAGAAGCTGTTTAAAGCAGAAGAAAGTTCAGGGTCATAAAAAAATAAGCTTTTTTTTATACATTTAAATAGATTATTAAAAAATGTAAATTATGGAAGCTTTGTATTTTTTCTTTCTCAAAGTTAGTTTTGCTTGCTTATGTGTTGGTGCTTTAAAGTGTTGTTCTAGGTCAGAAAAAAAAAACATTGCCCTCTTCTTCCAAAACCTGCTCCCTTTCTGTCTACAGCAAATGGTCCCCAACCTTTCTAACCTGGAGAACCACATCCAGCTCTGAAAGAGGGTAATCAGCAATATATATCTCAGAGAGAGACTCACCAGTCATATCCAGCTCTGAGAGAGGGTCTTGAGCCACATCCAGGTCTGAGAGACGGTCTTGAGCCACATCCAGCTCTGAGAGACGGTTTGCGAGCCACATACGGCTCTGATAGAGGGTCGCGAGCCACATCCAGCTCTGATAGAGGGTCGCGAGCCACATCCAGCTCTGATAGTGGGTCGCGAGCCACATCCAGCTCTGATAGTGGGTCGCCAGCCACATCCAGCTCTGAGAGAGGGTCGCGAGCCACATCCAGCTCTGAGAGAGGGTTGCGAGACACATACAGCTCTGATAGAGGGTCGCCAGCCACATCCAGCTCTGAGAGAGGGTCGCGAGCCACATCCAGCTCTGAGAGAGGGTCTTGAGCCACATACAGCTATGAGAGAGGGTCGAGAGCCACACCCAGCTCTGATAAAAGGTCGCCAGCCACATCCAGCTCTGAGAGAGGGTCGCGAGCCACATCCAGCTCTCAGAGAGGGTTGCGATCAACATACAGCTCTGAGAGAGGGTTGTGAACCATATCCAGCTCTGATAGAGGGTTGCCAGCCACATCTAGCTCTGAGAGAGGGTCATGAGCCACATCCAGCTATGAGAGAGGTTCGTGAAAAATATCCAGCTCTTAGAGAGGATCACCAACTACACTCAGCATTGATAGCGGGTCACCAGCAACATTCAGCTGTGAGAGAAGATCAACTGCCACTTCCAGCTCCTTCCCCCTCACAGTAGTGGCACCCAAAGCTCCCATTAATAATATAATGACAGCCAAAGCTTTTAAACTTTTGCTCAGAATTCACACTGAGGCAATAGGGGTTCCTAACTTGCCCTCATTGATATCTGCTCTTCTATGTGGGGCTACTCACAAAAGTCAACATCTGGAGACCTGCTCTTAATAGCTGTTTGCTGGTCCTGGTGCTAATGTAACAAGCTGGAAGAAAGGTGTGAGCCACATATCACGGGTCCACAAGCGACAGGTGATTTCCAGGTCACAGGTTGAGGACCCCTGAATTACAAGTTGCAGGTAGTATTGCAAGTCTGCACCATTCTCTTTAATTGAGCTAAGCTGCAATACCAAACAGAATGTGTAGACAAGGGTGACACTGATCTTTAAAGAAGGCAGCCATGCTTCTTAGATCCAGTATAACACATTTAAACAAAATATGTCACCAACCCTGACCAACCCCGACATACCTGTTTTAGTAAAAACTTACAGATGCAGATGTGTTTTTTTGACCAGATCTGGACAAAAAAAGCTAGTGTGAAAGGGGCCTAACTTGAATAGAAAGTGAATCCACCTTATTGCTGAATCCATATGGAAGCAGATTACAAAAAAATCCACTTGTTGGTGAATACAGATTTTTATTAAATATTAGTAAAATTCAATCCCACTTGAACAAATAGTTTTATCTCTAGTGTATATGGATACACTAGATCACCAGCGAAAATGGTGATTTCACCTCCAGTCTTCAAACTATTCATATCTTTCATGAAATAACAACAGAGTAAAACCACAACGTAGAGTTCTCCAGACATGTTAGGAAAGTTAACTAGTCCTCTATAAGGAATTGGACGCAATTGAACAGAGACATATCTACACCATAGACATATGGACTGTAGACCTCAACTTAATGTTTGTCCTGAATCTACAACTTTATACCAGAATTATCACATAAATGCATAATATCAAAACAACGTAATATCGGCACCTACCCATACACACAATGAGCCGCGGACACGAGCCACTCGTTGTTGACCAATGACGCCCCACAGACTTGTCTTCCATTAAAATAAAGAGATACGATCCATGGCCAGGCCCCGACCGCAGCATCCGTCCCACCTACTATTCTAGAACTGTTCACTTGTCCTTTTCCACATTCTGAAGGAAAATCATCACATTTTAGTGTTCAGATACTTTAAAAAGGAAATAGTTATGTTAAAGAATTATTTAAATTATCAACCATGATGTGCCAGAACACTGAAATCAATATACAGCTGTGAATGATATCAGTCTTCATTTTAGAATCAGGTGGATGTCCGAATTACAGGTTTCTGGTTCATAGGATGATGATATGTCAATAAAGACAGAAGTGAAACGTGATATTAGGCTGAAATGTAATTAAAACTGATAGATGAACTTTAAAGTCCATAAACAATTTTGCAACCATTTTTCTATTGCGTAAATGCATCTACAATCCAAAATGCTCTACTTTTTGTGACTTACGGTGGCACATTTTTTACCAACACAAGTCATATCTGGTGCACGTGTAAGGAATTCAGATTTATTGGCCTTGGCGTCACCAATCTTGTACCCAAAGCTGCTGGAGGTGACTTGTGAAGATGTATCTGGCTTTAAATCAAGCCAGGAAGGTGCATTGAGCAGTCTGATTTCTCTGATGAGCAGCTCCATATACTTGACTATATTCAGGCTTTAGAATACAGATGACCAAGGTTGGATATACCATTGGTGCAAGAGACCCAAGAGGTAAGGTAGGCCCATTTCTACCTCCAAAACTGGTGGAGTTGTGTGTTTTTAATGACCTATTGGACTTCAAAGGGGCACCATATACTGTATTTGCACAGAGGCCCATTTTTGTCTGTTTCCACCACTGCAGACGACCCTTCTTCAGGGTATAAATTGTCAGAATAGGGATCTTGTTGTAGCCTTTAATAACAGATGTTTGGTGTTTGGGTGCCAAATTATTGATGAGAGGTTCTCCTTAGGAAAATCCTTACTTTAGGTCAAAGCAGAACTTTCTATCACTGAGACCATTGTTCAGAGGAACACCATGGATTGATTAATCATTTGCAATATTTTTTGACAGTTTTACTGCTTTGTTTTGTGGTATTTGTTGACTTTTTTGTGCCAAATTTATAAAATTAACACATGCGATTCATGAATTTTGTGCAAAATAAAATAATATTTCTGCCTATTTAACCTGTTGTGCAACTTTTTAGCACAGACGCATATTCCTCAAAAGCGTGATAAAAACTCTGCCAAACTTACAGTTGTGCAAAAAAATAATCACTCATAAGTAAGACTAGACTACATTTGCAAAAAAAATTGCAGCTTTTCAAAAGCTGCAAATAATGAACCAGGTGAAAACATCTGGAAACCATAATGTTCGCCCAGGGTGGAGAACTAGAAAAACGAAAAGCAATAAACTTATCAAAACGTGATGAAAAAAAAAGGCATAAATGTATACACAAATATGTCAAAAACAACCATATTTTTCAGATTATAAGACGCACTTTCCCAACTCCCCAAATTGGGGGAAAAATGAGGGTGCATTTTATAATCCGGATGTTGCTTACCAAGTGCTTGTGGCAGTGATTGGTGCAGAGGTACTGGATGTCCGTAGTAGGGCAATGCATTAGGGCCTGGAGCTAGGGAGGGTCACAGTGCTCAGTGGTGTTTGGCAGGCATTGATACTTCCACGTACCGGCAAATGGCTGCAGAAGGCAGAGCAGGCATAGCTAAAGATCTGATAGAGCTGAGAGCTCCATCAGTGCCTGAGCTGCGCAGATGATCTCGGACAACAAAAGTTTCCATCTACGCATGCGCCAGAACAGATTAAGCTATCGGCTCTCTGAGATCTTTAGCTACGCCTGCTCTGCCCTCTGCAGCCAGTTGCTGGTACCCGGAAGTATCAATGCCCGCTGAACATCACCAAGCACTGTGTTCCTCCCTAGCTCCAGGCCCTCAAGCCCCTCCACTGGCCTCAGTATCAACATCCACTGGCGACCCTGCCTCCTGCCCGCAGCATTGCTGCAGATAACGATCCCCACGACTGGGATCCTTTCTGCTGTGACCTTGTCGCTCTACCGCCATCGTGTTCCCCTACAGTGAGCTGCACTGCACATAGGACGCACCACATCAGAGGACGGACCCCCTATTTTATTACTTTTCTTTTTTTCTAATTTCTTCCTCTAAATTTTGGGGTGCGTCTTATAATCTGGTGCATCTTATAAAGTGAAAATACTAAATAAAAAGGCACAAAAGATAAAAAAATCAACATCAAACAAAAACAATCATGTATGAAAACAAAAGTCCATATATCCACAAACAGATAACATGTAGGTAATTAAGACCAACCTCTTGGGCTGCACTCCAGGTATATGACGCTATGGTTAGTGCAGGAGTCACTGTAACAGAAAAATAATAAGAAAGCATTACTATCCTCTCCGCGAATGAAGCATCATTATTCTTCACTTCAATAAATATCTATTTATTCCTTGATGTTGTATTACATGTTTTATCATCAAATGCGGTAAAAAAGTGAATGTTTACCAAGCCACTCGTTGTCTTGCATTCAGCCACTTTGCTTAATGTGTTCTTCTTTTTGACTCAGTATTAAAATCAATCAAAAAGACAAAATTCAAGAAACTGAAGAACAGAAGAAAGATGCAAACAAGCAATTGAAGTACTTTAAAAACTCTGCACATTGATGTGGTGATGTTCTGAAGCCACCGGGGATTGCAAGAAATGAAAAGATTTTAAAAGATTTTCTCTGTTTTGTATCTGAAAACAGAATATAATATATAATATATGTTTATTTATTTCTGTGTCCCCAGGTTTTGCTGATTTGTTATTCTGGACCTCATCTTTCTGACATATTACTGCTCTGTACAACGCCAGAGTTTGCGACGTGCTTCATTGTAAGGGAGGACAAAAGATTGGTGTAACATCTGCAGCCACACATGAGTCCAAGAGGTCAGGAGGCCCAAAAAGGTAAAGCTGTGCATAATGATGAGAGATTGGACTCCATATATTGTTCTTACACAGGGGCCCTCTTCTGTATGTGTCTTCTAGTGCTCTATCGGATGGGGTCCCCAAGTGCATCACTAAATGCTCTACACAGTGTTCTGTTCTGTCCATGATAATTATACTGAATACATTATCTTTTATTATTTTATTATTATTATTTATTTATATTGCGCTATTAGGTTCCATGGCGCTTTACATGAGGATAAGGGAGACAAGAACAAGTACACTAAATCTAGGCGATCAGGACGTACAGGTACAGGAGGGGCAGGGACCCTGTCCACGAGGGCTCACAGTCTATGAGGGACGGGTTAGGATACAGTAGGATGGGGGAATGTCAGGTATGGGGCGGTCGCCTGGGTCTCATGGCAGGTTGTAGGCTTGACGGAATAGGTGAGTCTTCAGGTGACACTTGAAGCTTCTCAGGGTAGGAGAGTGTCTGACGTGTTCGGGCAGGGAGTTCCAGAGTAAGGCAGATGCCCAGGAGAAGTTATCTGATGTGTATGCCCAAATAATGAAGGGTACAACTAAAGGCTGATCTTCCGTTGTGTCCCATAATTTTTACATTAGTTCTTAGACTGTGGAAGAATATTGAATATTGTATTTCTTATAGAATTTAGACATCATAGAAAGTATCTGTAATATGCCATGGACTATTCTATACTTAGGCCATGTGCACACAGTGAGTATTTGGTGAGTTTTTTACCTCAGTATTTGTAAGACAAAACCAGGAGTGGAACAATCAGAGGAAAAGTATAACAGAAACACGTCACCACTTCTGTATTTATCACCCACTGCTGGTTGTCTACAAATTCTGAGGTAAAAAACTCACCAAATACTAATGTGTGCATGTGGCCTTCCTGGATCTTTGGGTCTATTACCGTAGTTTTAGGTCACATGCAAATGTTAAGTATTTGGTGACGTGTTTCTATTACACTTTTCCTCTGATTGTGGAATGAGGTAAAAAAAGTACCACAAACTCAGCAAGTGTACGTGGCCTTAGGACAGGGGTCTCAAACTCGCGGCCCGCGGGCCGCATGCGGCCCCTGGAGCTTCCCTGTGCGGCCCCCAGCACTTTGGACAAAGAACCATGCTGGAGGCGGTCCAGTGCATGGTGCCGCCGCTTTCTCCGCTATAACATTACTTGCGGCCACTTCACTGTCTCTGCCGCTCGCTCTGCCGCTCTGTAAGCTCAATACAAGCCCTCAGCCAATGAGAGGCCGCTGACGTCACCTGCGGGCCTCTCATTGGCTGACGGTGACTCGCATTGAACTTGCAGAGCGAGCAGCAGAGACAGTGAAGCGGCCGCAAGTAATGTTATAGCGGAGAAAGCGGCGGCACCGTGCACTGGACCGCCGCCAGCATGGTTCTTTGTCCAAAGTGCTGGGGGCCGCACAGGGAAGCCCCAGGGTTCCCATGCACTGGACCAGCATGGTTAGTGTAATAAAAGTATGTGCTAGTGTGAGTGCCTGTGAGTGTGCGTGTGAGTGCCTGTGCGTGTGAGTGCCTGTGAGTGTGAGTGCCTGTGCCTGTGAGTGCCTGTGAGTGTGAGTGCCTGTAAGTGTGAGTGCCTGTGCCTGTGAGTGCCTGTGAGTGTGAGTGCCTGTGAGTGCCTGTGAGTGTCTGTGCCTGTGAGTGCCTGTGAGTGTGAGTGCCTGTGAGCGTCTGTGAGTGTCTGTGAGCGTGAGTGCCCGTGAGTGTGAGTGCCTGTGTGTGTGAGTACCTGTGCCTGTGAGTGTGAGTGCCTGTGAGCGTGAGTGCCTGTGAGCACCTGTGAGTGTCTGTGAGCGTGAGTGCCTGTGAGCATGAGTGTCTGTGTTCGTGACTGCCTGTGTTCGTGAGTGCCTGTGTTCGTGAGTGCCTGTGTGTGTGAGTGCCTGTGTTCGTGAGTGCCTGTGTGTGTGAGTGCCTGTGTGTGTGAGTGCCTGTCTTGAGAGTGCCTCTTGAGTGCCTGTGGGTGTCAGAGTGCCTGTGGGTGTCAGAGTGCCTGTGGGTGTCAGAGAGCCTGTGCGGTGCCTGTGAGTGTGAATGCGTGAGGGTGTCAGAGTGCGCGATTTTGTACAGAAGTGTATGATTATAACAAAAGTCCTTGGTGGGCCGCATTCTTCATCAGGTGGATTTACCTGATGAAGACGGCGGACCGCCGTGGAAACACGTTGTGGTATATTAAAGGTAATTAAACGTGTGCCTCCTGTGCTCTAGCACTTCTGTTATAATCACACACTTCTGTACAAATATCATATCCCCATCCTAGGTTTGCAGCAGGAGCAGCTGTGAGCCAAAGTCACCGCTAACAGAATCCAAAGAGCCTGCGGTGACGTAGCTGAGAATGTCACAGGGGCAGGTGATCGGCTGCTCGTGTCACCTGACTGGAAGAAGGAGCTGCTCGTAGAGGAAACCCCGACCGCTGGAGTCCGGAGCCATCCACTGCGATACGCCGAGGTTGTGCAGGGTTGCAGAACCTCCAAAGGTGAGATGCGAACCCCCCATATCTGTTATTGACGCCCTCACTAGACCACCAGGTACCGCTCATGGGTTGTGCTTTCCCCCCCTTTTGTTCCACGTGAGTGTGAGAGTGTGAGTTAATGTGAGTGTGGGTGAGTTAATGTGTGAGTGGGTGTGATTGTGAGTGAATATGTCTGAGTGTGTAAAAAGAAGGCAAACCAGATTGGGGATATCACTAAAAAAGAGGTCCAGCATGGGGGACATTACTACACTATGGAGGCCAGGATGGGGACATCACTACAAAAGGGGACCAGCATGGGGGACAGGATGGTGACATCACTACAAAAGGGGATCAGTAAGGGGGTCATCATTACAAAAAGGGACCAGCACGGGGGACATTACTACAGAAGGGGATCAGGTTGGGGATATTAGTACAAGAGGGCGACCAGGATGGGGACCAGTATGGGGACATTACAACAAGAAAGGGACCAAGATGCGGACATTACTACAAGAAGGGGATCAGGATTTGGACGTTACTACATTGACCAAAAAATCTGGTATTACTAAAAATGTCAGGGTACCGTCACACCAGGTGATATCGCCCCGTGTAAAGTGGCGATTTTGCACCGAAAAATCGGCTCAGAGTGGTCGCCTGGTTTCACAGCACTGCTGTGAAACCAGGCAACCACTCTCAGGCGATGTGTAAGCATCACCCTGTGTAACATCGCGAATAGCGATGTTACAGGCGATGGGAGCCATAGGCTCCCATGTTACAGGATCCCTGCTGGGGTTTCTAGACACCCCAACAGCGACATTGCCTGAAACATCGCCAAAGCATCACCGAAGGTATCGCCGCGTCTAAACACACGACGCTGACGGGGTGCCAAAAATGTGCGCGCTCCCGTGTGTCGCCTGCGATATCTCCGGCGATGTCACCTAGTGTGACGGTACCCTTAGTCCTACAAGCAATGCGGCCCCCGATAAAAAAATTTTTCTATGTGCGGCCCACCAACCCAGCCGAGTTTGAGACCCCTGCCTTAGGATATGTGCTTAGAGAGGTTTTTTTTGAGGCTTTGGAGCAGAAACTGAGCAGAAAATCTGCAAATTCCTCAAACACATAGGCCCCATGCACATGTTGAGTATTTGGTTAGATTTTTACCTTATTGTTTGTAAGACAAAATTAAGAGTGGGTTAAAAATACATTAGTCATTCACATGTATTGGCTTACACATACTAAGGTAAAAATCTCACCAAATACTTAATGTATGCATGTGGCCTTGGTAGTACTTGCATATGACATGACATAAAGGATTGGTGGACAATACATCTCTAATGTCAAGAATCAGGTGTAAAACCAGTTTGTTCAATCCTTTTTACTCCAATGAGAGACTTTGATTGACACATTTTTGGCACATGTGCAGAACATCCTGCGGCACAGTGGCTCAGTGGTTAGCACTCTGGCCTTACAGGGCTGAGGTCTCTGGGTTAAATCCTGCCAAGGACAACATCTGCAAGGGGTTTGTATGTTCTCCCCGTGTTTGTGTGGGTTTCCTCTGGGAACTCTGGGTTCCTCCCACATTGTAAAGACATACTGATAGGATGGTTAGATTGTGAGCCTCAATGGGGACAGGGTTGCAAATGTATGTCAAGTGCTATGGAATTAATAGTGCTATATAAATTAATAAATATTATTATAATTTTTCTATGCATTCTCCAGCTCCATGTTCTGCCCTTTTGTTTTGTTGTGAACATAATGATCATTTTATGTGTGGGACATTTGACAAAATTGTTGATCAATGTTGTGGCGGTGTAGATAGCCATAAAAACTGTACTCTTAGGGCACAACCCCACAATCAGGTTTAGCAGTGTTTTAACTGTGTCCAAAATGCTGCATTCTGCATTACAAACACAGTGGATAAATGTATAGAAATTATACCCACTGTGCTTCTCTTAGGGTGCCGTCACACGGATCAATTTTATGAACGATATTGTTATTGATCACATGCACGCGCGATCACTAACAATATCGTTCAGATCGCTGGTGAGCTGTCACACAGGCAGACTCACCATCGATCAATGGACCAGAGACATCGTGAAAATAATTTAAATATTGTTTACACGATGTTTTGCTCCTGCTGCCAGCCTGCGGTAAGCGGGAGCAGGCTGGTCTCCATGGTAAACTGCGGGTATCTAGGCAGCGCGCGCTGCCTAGATACCCGATGTGGACCTTAGTTACCAGCCTCCTCTGCTCACCGGCTGGTATCTAAGGTACACAGCGGGTAACTAGGGTCCCTAGTTACCCGCTGTGTACCTTAGATACCAGCCAGTGAGCGGAGGAGGCTGGTAACTAAGGTACACATCGGGTATCTAGGCAGCGCGCGCTGCCTAGATACCCGCAGTTTACCTTGGATACCAGCTCCCAGGGCTTGTGAGAGGCGATGGGAGCTGGCTTATCGGTCGTCTGCCGGTGTCACACGCAGCGATGCTGCGTGTCCACCGGCCGACCAACGATTGATTTGAGGACAGGACCTCAAATCAAATGATGAACGATCAGCCGACTGATCGTTCATCGTTTGTATCGTCACACGCAACAATGTCGTTTCAACATCGTTCAAGCGTCACAGAACACATGACCTTTGAACGATATCGGCAACGATATCGTTACGTTTGACGGTACCTTTAGACACTCTGTAAACTGATCTGCCGCACAACTTCACAAGCTGCAACTTGTCAACTTATTCTTGTGGAGGCGCGAGTGTTCTCAGTGGGAGAACATAGCAAAAATCCA
Organism: Allobates femoralis; assembly: GCA_033576535.1. NCBI lineage: Eukaryota > Metazoa > Chordata > Amphibia > Anura > Aromobatidae > Allobates > Allobates femoralis. The sequence goes on along the minus strand of JARQOC010000002.1, from coordinate 56,229,016 downwards.
CTACACCCAGAATCCTGATCATGGGCACGAGCGCTGAGTTCTCCCAAACAGGACACTAGTGTCTCTGCAAGAGAAAATATGCTGCTACCAGAACATGAGGAAGCCTGATCATGGCCACATACACTGTGTTATTCCATACAGGACCCTAGGGTCTCTTCAAGAAAAATTACGCTGTGTCCAGAACACAGCATGTCATGATTGTGGGCACTTACTCTAAGGCAAGGAGAGCTGTAGGGTGTCCAGACAGCTCCAAGCACCTCATACTAACATTGACTTACAAAGCCGTCTACAATCTGAGGCTGGCTTCACACTTGCAGATGCATCTGCAGCGTTTTGCAGATGCATCTGCAAGTATCAGCATGCAGACCGCGGCCGTGGTGTGAATGCTCTCATTCATTCCTATATGTGAGCCGTAAGCAGGCGTATGCCTGCTTACAGATCACACTCTCCCGCCCGCACTATGGACGCGAGATGTTGCGTCCATAGTGCGGGCGGGAGAGTGTGATCTGTCAGCAGGCATACGCCTGCTTACGGCTCACATATAGGAATGAATGAGAGCATTCAGACCGCGGTGCGCCCTATTATAAACATAGGGGCCGCGGTCTGCATGCTGATACTTGCAGATGCATCTGCAAAACGCTGCAGATGCATCTGCAAGTGTGAAGGCAGCCTGTCTCCACCATATATCTCTGAACTAATCTCCCATTATCAACCAACACTTAATCTTTGTTCCTCCCAAGACCTCTTTTGTTCCTGTCAAGACCTTTTCTTTTCCTCCACACTTGTACATTTCTCATCCAACCGCCTTCAAGACTTTGCCCGAGCATCCCCCATTCTCTGGAACTCTGCACTCCAACATGTCCAATTATCCCCTACTCTCAGAACTTTCAAGCGGGACCTGAACACCAATCTCTTTAGAACAGCCTACAGCCTGCAATGATCCTACCACCCCGAGAGCTGGTGCTCCACCACCACCTGACCTGGCACTCTTCCACCAACTGACCTGACACTCCACCACCACTGGAGATGGTGCTCCACCACCACCACCAGAGCAGACCCAACCTACTGTCTCTCTCGCCACTGCCCTGAAGAATGTAAGCCTGCAAAGGCAGTGTATCCTTTTTCATATAGACAAAACAAAATTTTATCCAACCCCCCAGATTTTTAAAAGAAATATATGATCCTTTTTTAAAACTTGTGTTTACATTGATATAGATTTCAGAGAAAGCAGACTCCCTTTATTGAGTTTCCTATTACCCCCTATGGGTGACATATCAATCTCTGCTGTTCTGAGATAATGTTTTCCAGCGTAAGTCTTGTCCGTCTCCTGATCAATAGATGAGAAATTCTACATGTAGTAAAAATCTCTTCTAAACAAAAAATTGAGCAAATCGACTTCCCGCCATACCGTCTAATCTTGCATTCTGCAGTAAAAGCAACCGGCCTATGACCAGCTTTACACGACAGATTTGTCTCTACTCCATCCATATGTCAGAATTTACTGATATTTCTTGCGAGACGTCTGAAATGAAACGTTTTATTACATCGGCCACTAGAGATCAGTAGATCCTAAAGAATTGTGTGCGCTGTGGCTGGATATTAGAGCGGCTTACACAGAGGTTAAACTACAGCACAATGCAAAGCATGTATTGTATTCCCCCATGTATTGAAAATACTGCAATGTTATTGCAGAATAGAAAGTAAACGCAGAAGGCGAAAAGAAAGCAACAGTAATCAATAGGCTGTTCACACATTCACGGGAGTCGGTGCCAGGGGCTTCCTGTTGTATTAAAAAAATTAGATGGGTAAAGCTTAAGACAACAGACTTAATAATAATAATAATAATAATAATAGATATGCAAATAGATGGAATATTCTAATAAATTCTAAAAGGAAAGAATGGAGATGTGTGTGACATTGCAGCTACTGTTCATTGATAATTCATCTAAGTAGAATAAAGAATTCGCCTCGTCTCCAGATAGCGTCTTCGGCAGCATTGGTCTGGGAATTTGATTTCGCTAACACAATTTGTTGTGTTAATCTCCTCCTTTTTCTCTTTTATCAGCACCTAATTGAGCTAAATGGAAATAGCAGTACAGCTCCTAAACTTAATACACACATCATCTTAACAAAATCAATTTTTTAGTAATAAACCGGAGCACTCGCCTCCTTCTCTGCC
>JARQOC010000002.1:56213943-56226737 GCA_033576535.1 Allobates femoralis | reverse complement strand
CACTAAAACATATGTACATTACTGGTATTCACATTTTTACACTTTAATCTTTATAATAAGCTGGTAACTGACCCTGCGTACTATGTAGTGACCTTCTTACTACAGGTGTACTGGGTGTTCTAAGCATAATGTTATGAGTAGAGGTTTACCTTGTAGGTGGTTTCTAATTCTGATGGGGATGGGGATCTAACAGCAGGACTGGCAAGTTCACAGGGCTCAGGAATCTGTTCTTTCTGTTCTTCCTCTATGGGTTCAACTTCCAGTTCTTCTAGTCTTGCGACTTCTTCTTGTTGCTGCACGGGTTCAGGTGGTGGTGCAGGCACTGGTTCAGGTACCACTACTTGATAAAATGCGAGCATTGGGACTAATACTGCTCCATGTCCAGGTTTTTGGAAAATCTCCTAAGACAGTATGGAACACAACTTCTTCTTTCTTATGTTCTTCTTTAGATTGATCTGGTAAGGTCACAGGATCTTTTGGTGTCTTCAGGGCTTCAGGACACAATTTCAATGGTCTCTCAAAACTGCTGAGGATGTCTTGCCTCCATCTTTACTAATTAAACATACTTTAGTATTATCAAAGTTTGATGGGAGAACGGTGTATGGAGTTGGTTCCCATGGATCATCCAATTTATGAGTTCTTATGAGTTCTGTTTCTCTTCAAGACTTGTTCACCATGTTGCAAAGGAACTGCTGAAGCATGTTGATTGAAGGCTCTCTCTTGCTTCTCTCTTGCTTGCTGGAGACTCTTTTCTACACATTCTTTAACTTGAATGTACTTCTGTTTACGTAGAGTATCCCAATTGGTTGAATCTGAATCTTCTACATCTGGTATGACAATTCCCATATCAAGATCTATTGGCAGCTTATCAGGTCTTGCTCTCATAAGATAAGCTGGGGTACAATTTGTTGAAAACACTGGAACATGGTTGTACAAGTCTACCAAGTCGGGTAACTTCTCTAGCCATTGATTCCTTTCTGCTGATGGTAAGGTCTTCAAAAGGTCGATCACTATGTGGTTCATCTTCTCACATAAGCCAATTGTCTGTGGATGATAAACTGTTGTCCGAATCTTCTTACATCCATTCATGTTACAAAATTCTTGGAATAACTGAGACTCAAATGCTGGATCTTGATCTGCTAAAACCTGTTCTGGGTAGCAATGAGGTCTGCAAAAGTATCTTTGGAACGCTTTTGCTGCAGTCTTTGCTGTAAGGTACCACCACAAGGAAACGGGAATAGTGGATAAATCTTCTATAGTAGCCCACCAGTCCCAGGAACTGCCTCACCTCTTTCACGCTGGTGGGTCTTGGCCAATCCCTTATCACTGTAACCTTCTCGGGAAATGGTGCTCAACCCTCTGAGCTTACGACATGGCCCAGGTACTGTACCTTTGGTTTGAGCAGGTGACACTTAGATGGCTTGATCTTCATGCCATACCTGGACAAGGCTTCAAACACTTCTGCTAGGTGTTGTAGATGCTCTTCATACATCTTGGAGTAGACTATGACATCATCCAGGTACAGAGGACAGTTTCGAAGTTCTTATGTCCTAAGCAGCACTCCATCAGTCTCTGGAATGTACCTGGTGCGTTGCAGAGTCCAAACGGCATACAATTGAACTCACAGAGGCCCATGAGTGTGGTGAACGCTGTCTTCTCACGGTCAGCCTCTGCCACAGGAACTTGCCAATACCCACTAGTCAGATCTAAGGTGGAAAAGTAGTTAGCAGATTTTAATGCAGCTAATGATTCATATATTCTAGATAATGGGTATGCATCCCTGTGTGTAATGCGGTTGATCTGCCGGTAATCTACGCACATGCTCATGGTCTCATCCTTCTTTTTAACCAGCACTAAAGGAGCTGCCCAGGGGATACAATGTCTCTTATTACCCCTGCTTCTTTCATCTCTTTGAGCATGTCTATTGCATATTGGTAGTGAGCGGGTGGTACGGGGCTATACCTCTCCTTAATGGGTGGATGACTACCTGTGGGTATGTTGTGTTCTACACCTTTGATCCGCCCAAAGTCTATAGGGTGTTTGCTGAAGATCTACTCGTACTCCTTCACTACCCAGTATACTCCATGCTTTTGATGGGAGGGTGTAGAACTGGTTCCCATATGGAATTTCTGGCACCAATACTCCAGTTTTCCCTCTGGACCATTACAATCCGCCTGACTTGACGGGTTCAATGGTTCAACTGTGGTGATGACATTGTTATCCTCAATGTATAATTTAGCAATGGTAGTATACTTTGGTAGGGTTATCTCCTCCTCCCCGCAATTTAGAAGACATATTGGCACTCTCCCCCTGTGTACCTCAACTATTCCTCGGGCCATCAGTACAGTGGGCCTACTGTCTGAGTACATGGGTTCTACCAGGTCCTGATAGTCTTGCACCTCTTATGCCTATTGCGGCTCTACACCAGATGATCATTTCAATTTTGGGAGGTATCACAATGGGTATTGGATCACTTACCCTTGCAATGCCAATCTCTTCACCTGACCTGCTGCTTCATCATCAGAGCTGTTATATCCTTCTGCAGGACTCGTTGTTTCCTGGAACTGGCAGTACCGGCCATGCGCTCTACAACATCACTCATTTCTGCAAGACAACTCTCCATTACATTCATGCCTAGCAAAATAGTTGGATCACGCTCATACCGATCAACATCAACAATTATTATCCCCTGAACTTTTAATTCAGCTCTCCCAATTTAATGGTCATGTCCTTAAACCCAATCTGTATTACTTGTGGTACCATTGCTAGCCCATATATTAAAGTCATCATCTGGGTCACGGGTAATGTCTAAATCAGCCCAGTACTGCTTAAAAAGGATATACGGTATGGAGGAGATCTGCGAGCCAGTGTCCAGTAAAGCATTCAGGGGAATTCCATCCAGCAGGACAGGTATAATTGGACGTCCTCCCACGTTTCTGTCCCGCCAGCTTGAGGGGCCTTAGGAGTTCATTCCTGAGGAGCGGCCCGCTTCCCCAGGGGATCCTCGTTTAAAGCACACTCTCTAGCAAAATGGTCGGCTTCTCCACAGTGGCAACAAACGGGCTGTCCACCCGGTTGGTAGCGGTCGTTGGGTCGTCCTCTAGTCGCTAAGTATCTTCTGGGTCTCATCCATGGGACATCCTCCTTGCTTGTAGCCAGCTCAATCTCCTCCACGGGCTTGAATCCATGCAGCTGTTGCATCACTTTGGCCCTGTCAGCTACAGTTTTAGTTAGGCCATCAAACTTTTGGTTTCATTAGTGATGGGCTCCGGGGTTTTTGCAGTAGCCCCTGGTATGGCTGATGGGTTTTGCGCTATAGCCAAGCATTGAGCAGAGTCTGTATCATGTGGCTCTTCTGCCTGCAGTATGTGGATTGCCCTCTCTTTAAACTCCACAAAGTTCAAATCTGGATTTTGTATGGCCTTCATCCGCAGTCGTCCTCTATGAGGAGGGAATAATACTCCATCAACAAACTAGTCTATCAGCAATTTATCTTCCCCTTGTGCCAAAGCGGGTTCTGTCTGTTTAAGTGCCCTGAGTGCCTTCTGCAAATTTAATGCAAAGTTTCTCACACTCTCTTGTGGTTTCTGTTGACACCCAAATAATCTCATTTTAGCTCTGGCATCTACACTGGTCTCAAAGGTAGCTTCTAGCCTGGCCATTACATGTTCCACAGTGACTTTTTCATCATCTGACCAGGACTTTGTCTCCCGCTGTGCATGTTAACTCCCATAAGTATGCTGACACGCTGGCCCTCCATAAGGGGATATATGCTATAATAACTATCCAGCCTTTCTTTAAAATCCGTGAGAGTATTGAGCTCACCTAAGTATTGCGGCAGCCACGTTGCTCCCGGGATGTACGACATCAGGAACGGCATGATTGGTGACATCCCTTCAGCACCGCTGGGGGCTCCGTCCACTTGCTGTGCGGGCTTCGCTGGCTACGACATCTTTCCACCCCCTTAGTTAGTGCTGACCCTTCCGGTCTTCTTCCATTGAGGTGTACAAGAATAGTTCCGCTGGTCCAGCAGGGTTTTGCGTCCCCGCCGGATGTCATCAGAGTGCAGGCCGGACCTCGCTTCGTGCTCTTTGGAGGGTGCCGTTGATGATGACACGACGACCCTCTGCTTTCCGGGCGCCACGCGATTTAAAATGGCTACAGTTCAAAAACACGTATTCCACACAATTCACGGCACACAGTACTTGGTTCACCGGGCACGTTATCATGTTCGTGACGCCAGAAGACTGATGCACCCCAGACTATGGGGTACTCGGGAACTGGGCCGGTGCTGTCTCTCTGGGGTATCACGGTAGTCGTGACCCAGTCCCATGGCCTGGGATCAGTCCAAAAAGAGGTTGTTTACAAGGGATTTGTCAAGACGCCACCCAGGGTATGTGGTTAGTAGAACCACCGCTGCCGTCCTGCTGGGGACGGTGACTTAGGTCAGCATGGATAGTAAGCCCTCTTTGGGTAGGGCTGAGGGTCCCCAGGGCAGGCGTAGTGGTATTGGATAGGGCTTTGTGAGGGATCGTGATTCCCACAGTCACTTACTTTTCTGCAGCTCTCCATGGTGCTGGTAGTCAGCGGCTCTGCAGGTATAAGGTTCTGTTATCAGACGCAATCAACAGGCAGACTCACTGATATGCGTTTTCTCAGTCTTTTTACTGGAGTTAAGGCAGATGTTATAAACTGTCCACGGAGTCTGGAGAGCAGTTTGAGGTAATTCTCACTATGACTCTGGGGTGCCACATTGTTCTTGGTGGGAATTAAACCCAGGACCTCAGAACCTCAGCACTGCAAGGCTGAAGTGCTAACCTACGAGCCAGCATGCTGCCCAGAATCAGCTCTTACTATTGTATGTTGTCATGCTGGATGATGCAGGGTAGTTTTCCGGGCATGGACCCAAAATGTAAATATTTTGTTCATTGAGCCACTTAGTTATCATTTTTGCCTTGTGACATGGTATCCTTCATTCCTTCATGATGGAAAAAGGCTTTGTTCCTCACCACATTGCCCCTAAACTGTTGGGAGACATTGCTCTTGAAGGATGTTTGGATATTATTTTTTTATTCGTGGCTGTGTTATTTGTGGCTGTGTTCAGGGATGTAATGATCACAGTCAAAAAAGGCGCAGATGTGGCCGGGCTCTTGCTTTCGAGGGAACCACTGACCCCAGTGCCTAGTTTAGCTGAATACTCATGCAAGGATGCATATTTAGCCAAAGTGTATTGTTGCACAGAGACCCATTGGCGCGTCATGGCAGTAATGTCATGTGTCACTGTTGAGCCTCAGGCTGGTGGGTACTCGGGTATCAGACTCCAAGGGGTTAACGCTCCTGTGTCACGGGGAGTGGTGACCGCGCCTGATCCCGTGTCCTGGGGGACTTCTTTAAAAAAAGGGGAATTATTTACAGGGGACTATATTTACAGTTGTTGTGATGCCACCTGTAGTTTCTGGTGAGGAGTCACTAGCGCCGCCACATTCCGCTGGAGGTAGATGATAATGCGGCTAGTTGGCAAAGTCCTCTACAGGTGGGGCTGGACCTCCGGGGCAGCGTTCCTGTATAGGGAACAAGTTCATGCAAAACGAAACACAGGCAGAGGCAAAATCACTTTTTTCCCGGGTACTTTACTGTTGGTTGTAGCAGCAGCGGTTACAGTTAACCGTTCAGCACTTGAGATGTTACAAAGACAGGTAGCTTAACGGGTGGCTGCAAGTGGATCCCAGGTGGTATGGTCGAACCCTTGGTGTACCTTCGTTAACTAACCTGTGTCCATTCTTCCCCGCTTTGGATCGATCTATACCCAGTAGCTCCGTGTAGGTAGTATCGGGAGTCCCCTACCTCGTTGGTGAGGAAGCAGGCATACCTCTGCGATGGAAGGGTGCTGCGGCTGATGAACAAGCCACAGCAGCCGGTTGCCGACTGCAAGCTGGACTTGTCTGGTTCCTAGGGCCCGGCGTTCCCCTGGTTGGACTGGAGAATCCCCTGGAGTATGGACACTCCACGCTGAGGATCTCCCTTTCTCTCTAGGGCCCGTACTTCTCTTGTCGGCCGCCCTCTTTCAGGACCTCCTCAAGGTCCCTTCTTCTCTCCTCCGTTGCGGCTTGTAACTAACCCGGTGTGACATTCCGCCTCGTTCCACTTTAGCTGATCTTTCTAATATCTTTCCTATTCCTCCATCTTTCCTCCTGGTTCCTCAGCCGAGAGACCCTAAGCTCCAAAACTTAGAGGCAAAGACCTCCTTGTTCCCCCTAGAGGTGAATTTATTTCCTCCAGGGTAACCTCCCACCCTAAACTAATGTGGGAGTGCTGGGAATGGGTCCCACCCACCATCCTAGGGTCCACTGCAGCTGGAGCATCTGCACCTCTTTTACGAGTGCAGAACCCCTCTGTGACGCCTGCATTTGCGGGGCGCCACATCACCACAGCACACGTTAGCTGACACCGTTTGCGCAGGCTACAGAAGAAGATGCCGCATGTCAATGGAGCAGAAAAAGATGAAAAGCATGAGGAGAGAGAGAGAGAGAGAGAGAGAATATATATATATATACAAAGATTAAGAGCAGCACAAAAATACCAATTGCATTCAGACTGGTGCTACGTCCTCACTTGTGTTCAGCCACTCCACATAGACAATTCAGCAAAAAGGGGACAGCACTCCTCCAGCACTGCTGAAGGAAGGTTCCTTGTGAACTGAAACATTGCAGTCTATGGGCCAATAAAAGAAACAAAGAGAAGTATATGGATGAGTGCTGTCTCTTTTTATACCAGGAAGGTGCCAAGGATGGGGAACATGTATACTAGGAAGGAGTCCGGGATGGGAAATATATGTACCAGTATGGGGTATATATATATAATATATATATATATATATATATATATATATATATAATATATATATATATATATATTAGAAAGAGACCAAGCATGGGGAGTATGTATTCCAGAATGAGGGATATATGCCTTGAAGGGTCCCAGGATTGGGGACATAAATTCTAAGCAGGGGTCAAGGATAGGGAACGTATCTACCAGGATGTGGGACATAGATAACTAGATGGGGATTAAAATATTATACATATATATCTGGTGGGTGAAAGGGGGGCAAAATGTATGTCTTCATAGGATTTTCAATGCTACAATATCCCAGACATCTTGCCTATATGAGGGAAGTGGGGCCCGGGTCCAAATATTGCACCAGAGCCCAATGGACTTTAGTTACGCCACTGGCAGTGTTCTTAGGTGAGCTCCACCAAACCATAAAGGTCTACACAGACTGTCTGATGACCATTCATGTAAGCTTATTTCTATCCCCCATTTCCTCAAGATGCCTGGACCACCAGTGCAATAAGCCCCTGCACCTTGTGCAACCCCTATCCCGTTGTAGATTGTAAGCTCTTTTGAGCAGGGTCACCTTCATTTCTTGCTTTATTTATTGTATTTTTTTTCACATTGATTCTAGGCCTATTGTTTTGTATCCAATTATTGTACTTTATTTGTTCTCTACTCTAATTACTTACTGTATATTTTCTGTACTCTAACCCTACATTGTAAAGCGCTGCGGAATATGTTGGCGCTATATAAATAAAGCTTTATTATTATTATTATTATTGTGAATGAGCCTACTCCCTTGGATCAAAAGCAACACCACACATTAATGGTCTCAGGATGCTTTACTATTGGCATGACACAGAACTCATGGCGGCACTCACCTTATTAACTCCGGACCATCATTTTTCCAAATGAAACAAACTAATTTGGGCTTCATCAGAGAAAATAACTTTGCCTTAGTTCTCTGCAGTCCACTCTCTGTACTTACTGCAGAATATCAGTTTGTCATTGATGTTTTTCTTGGAATGAAGTAACTCTTTTGCTGCCCTTATTGACACCAGGCAAGCCTCTAAAACCCATCCACTCACGCATCCACTCACCATGACCCGACACCTGCCTGCTGCCATTACTGAGCAAGCTCTCTATTAGTGTTGAACCTATCCCATGGTTAGAAGACGGTCCTGGAACTTGCTTGACTTTTTTGGTGCTCGGAAGCCTTTTTCACAACATTTCAACCTCTCTTTTTGATGTTCTTGATGAACCGATAAATTGTTGACTTGCTTTTTTAATTCATCTAATCACTCTTCATAACAATTTAGAGTTAATGCAAATTGCCACTATAAAATTTGAGACAATTTGAGACTGTAGACAGTATACTGCTGTGACTTGCCAGAGGATCTGATGTTGCGCTACTTTTGTTGACTGGATTGGAGACTGGAAGTTGGAACTATGGGTGATCTGTTTTGACAACCACTTATCACAATTTTAGAGGATGCTGATTAAAGCCTGGGACTTAGGGGTCGGCCATAACGAGGTGCTTCTGGATTGACATTACAGCCACCTCAGAAGTCGGGAAGATAAAAGTCAGTGTGATGTGATGTGAAGAGTTAACTGTACGGACCCTGCCATTGATAATTTGCTGTATGGTTATCAAATTTGCTGTAACGTCAAATTGAGGTTGTTCCCTGTTCACCTGTGTGGCCATATGACAGTATTCTGAATGAAAGACAGTCCAAAAATGCTTCGTCCACGTCTCTATCTTTACAAGATGTCATGTGGGCTAATATTGATCTCACCCTGGTATTATCCCCATGATACACAAATTAGTTCTTTAAGTTTCAATATTTAAACATATTCCTGGATTTTAGATTCATGGTTTAGAAAATAATTCTCAATTCAATGTATAATATGTGGATGTCAGGCCTAAGAGACTGCCCCTAGTCATCAATACAAAGTAGCCGCCCCACAGCTGACCCTTTTTTTGCTGAATGGTAGATGCCCTGACCCCCACCAATCACTTATCCTAAGGATAGGCCATTAATATAAGTCTCTTTAATATGGAAATCTTGTATAAGGCACAACAAATATAATTCTATAAAATGCTGCAGATTTTTTTTTATTTTATTGCACCATTTAGATAAATTATAGATTGTCACAAACATGTTAAACAAACTCATTACCCAGTAAATGTTGTTCTTCGCGACTGCTGGATATCATAAAGCATCATCAGATTATTATCTGTCCAGTGGATTAATGATTAGATGCCTTTACTGGTTGTGCCGCTCGTATAAATCACCACGAACATAAGGAATTCATTTACGAATATTGATTCTGCAGTAGTTTTGAGGACAATGTATATAAATCTTTTGTAAGTACCACATCCAACTTCTGTGTGATGATCAAATATGAACACTTCAGTGATTAGCATGAGGTTCATTATATCACTATATGTTTCGCTCCAGGAAAGAGCAGAGTCAACGTTTGGCCTCAGGTAACCCCTTTTCTCCAACGCTTATACACTTTGGGTCCCCTGTTATAGAGATCTATGATTTTAAATGGTTCATGAGTTGATTTTTGCCATAAAAGATAGTACCTTCACTTTATCCGGGATGTATAGAATTTTGTACGCCCGAAGCCGAGTCGACCTTACATTGAATGGTGCCCTATAAAAATGGTGCATTTTTGTTAGTACCAATGTGGCGGCCCTGGTCGCTACGGAATGGTGCTACATGTAAAAATGCTTTGCAGTGCTAGTCCGATGGGAGTGATGATTTCTCTGTTTGAGGCTGAAACATTCACACCTTTCCTGATCCCTTATGGAGATGTGCACATGATGCCTGGTTTGAGTATGTGACAAAGTCTCTCTGGCAAGGGGGAAAGGTTAGAATAGTAAGTCAGTTAGTTCAGTACAAGGAGACTTCCAAGATTGAGGGGCTGGGAAGCACTCATCAAGGATAGCTGCACGGCAAGGCCTCAGTCTCCAGGTCACCCTGACTTCCAAGGTCTTGCTCACACCCAGCAGCCCATGTAGTTCCCAGGGACTCAGTAACACATAGAGTCGGGGACCTGCTCCAGGCACGGATGACCACATGACTTGTGCTGCCTGCCCTTTTGGAGGAAACATAAGGAACCAGAAGTGAGATGGTATCAGTAGCTCCGAGCTCAGAGAAACCTTGATACTAGAGAGTAGCAGCTGTGATTCAGCAGAGGAACAAGCTTCCATCACACAAGCCAGACTGAAAGCCTGGGAAGGAAGTACTGTGTCCTGCGGATCTGTTTGGACTGTTCAGTAAATGGAAAAGGGACCATCCTATCTCTTGTTGTCTTATTCCTGCAGTATCACACAGGCTATTACCTCACTAGGAGCCAGACCTGGTTAGGAAGGGTTAATAATCTGCACTGATACCACCACCTATCTTCCAGGGATCCGCTGCAAAGCCAGTCACATCCTGGCAGAACATCCCAACTGGCGTCACAAACTTTACACTTTCTATTTACTTATTTTTCATTTTTTTAAACTCTGCACCGCTTGTGTAGTAACCCACCTTTTCAATGTGAGTTAGGACCACAGCTACTCAGGCCACCACCATGACATAGCAATCAGCATACTACCCTGCATTGGTAGACTGAGTATTACTTTCCTTAGTGCTCTACACCAGTAACAGTGCCTTAAAGTAGGTACCAAACATTTTCATCTAAATTATAAATTTATAATGTGCTACTTATAAACATTTACTCAAAACATAATACTGTCATGAGAGTTCTGCGTCCTGATGTCACCTTTGAGGGACCTGGGGTCAGGAGGTCCCAAAGTTTAATCAATGTACTTGCCTTCTGCAGAGCTCACTTGACTGTTTTGCTAACGTACTTGCCTGTCACTGGGAAATACGACTCCCAGCATGCAGCGCAACACTAAGGGTACAATGGGGTGGTTATGGGGGAAGATGGCCCTAACAGTAGGGAGCGAGGGATAGGAAACCCATCCCATGCAACCCCTGTATCTCTGTTCTAGTACATCTCAAAGGTCCTGGACAGTGACGTAACTTAACACTCAAGGTCCCCAATGCAAAATTTCTTGCAAGGCACCCAGATATAAAGGTTCTTTAAAAGTATTGTTCTTTACATATGGGCCAAAGACTCCATTTGAACCCCTGCACCTAATCACTAAAATTGACAAATCCCCGGGCCCAGATGGGATACACCCCAGAGTGCTGCAGGAATTAAGTACTGTCATAGATAGACCATTATTTTTAATATTTAAAGATTCCATAATAACAGGGTCTGTACCACAGGACTGGCGTATAGCAAATGTGGTGCCAATATTCAAAAAGGGGACAAAAACTGAACTTGGAAATTATAGGCCAGTAAGCTTAACCTCTACTGTGGGTAAAATCCTAGAGGGTTTTCTAAGAGATGCTATACTGGAGTATCTGAAGAAAAATAACCTCACGACTCATTATCAACATGGTTTTACGAGGGACCGTTCCTGTCAAACTAATCTAATAAGCTTCTATGAAGAAGTAAGTTCTGGACTGGACCAAGGAAATGCAGTGGATGTGGTGTATATGGACTTTTCAAAAGCTTTTGATACGGTGCCACACAAAAGGTTGATACATAAAATGAGGGCAATGGGGATAGGGGAAAATATGTGTAAGTGGGTTAAGAACTGGCTTAGTGATAGGAAACAAAGGGTGGTTATTAATGGAACACACTCAGAATGGGTCACAGTTAACAGTGGGGTACCACAGGGGTCAGTGTTGGGCCCACTTCTATTTAATATATTTATTAATGACCTTGTAGGGGGCATACAGAGTAGAATCTCAATATTTGCAGATGACACTAAACTCTGCAGGGTAATCAATACAGAGGAGGACAATTTTATATTACAGGAGGATTTATGTAAACTAGAAGCTTGGGCTGCTAAATGGCAAATGCGCTTTAATGGGGATAAATGTAAAGTCATGCACTTGGGCAGAGGAAACAAAAGGTATAATTATGTGCTTAATTGTAAAACACTGGGCAAAACTGTCACTGAAAAAGACCTGGGTGTATGGGTAGATGACAAACTCACATTTAGTGGCCAGTGTCAGGCAGCTGCTGCAAAGGCAAATAAAATAATGGGATGTATTAAAAGAGGCATAGATGCTCATGAGGAGAACATAATTTTACCTCTATACAAGTCACTAGTGCGACCACACTTAGAATACTGTGTACAATTCTGGTCTCCGGTGTATAAGAAAGACATAGCTGAACTAGAGCGGGTCCAGAGAAGAGCGACAAAAGTCATTAGAGGACTAAGGGGTCTGCAATACCAAGACAGGTTATTAAACTTGGGGTTATTTAGCTTGGAAAAACGAAGGCTTAGGGGTGATCTTATAATAATGTATAAATATATGAGGGGGCAGTACAGAGACCTTTCTAATGATCTCTTTACTCTTAGGCCTGAGACTGGGACAAGGGGGCATCCTCTACGTCTGGAGGGAAGAAGGTTTAATCATAATCACAGACGCGGATTCTTTACTGTAAGAGCAGTGAGACTATGGAACTCTCTGCCACATGATGTTGTAATGAGTGAGTCACTACTAACATTTAAGAAGGGCCTGGATGCCTTTCTTGAAAACTATAACATTACCAGTTATATATACTAGATTCTTTGATAGGGCGTTGATCCAGGGAATTAGTCTGATTGCCGTACCTGGAGTCAGGAAGGAATTTTTTCCCCCAATGTGGAGATTAGTGTTGCCACATGGGTTTTTTTTTGCCTTCCTCTGGATCAACATGTTAGGATATGGGTTGAACTAGATGGACTTAAAGTCTTCCTTCAACCTTAAAAACTATGTTACTATGTTACTATTGTATGTTACCTATTGTAATTACACCTCTGATGCTGGCTGTGGTTGAGGTCAGGACTGTGGGCAATTAGTCATATTCTTCAGCACCAAACTCATCGAACCATGTATTGA